>JANTPZ010001800.1:0-23334 GCA_025593235.1 Vachellia pachyceras | reverse complement strand
AAACCGATTAATACATTCAGAGAGAAAGGAGAATCCTCTTATGAAGATGCACATCTTAGGTATCCTGCTGGTGATGCTGCTCCTTCTCAAATGGAATATAGCAACGAATGTGAAGGTAAAACTATTAATTTAATTAATCACATTTTGAGTTTCACAAACAAGGTCAGTATAAGTATTTGTATATCAAAATTAAGACTTGACATAAACATGCACAGTAAGCTTTCTGTAGTCAGAAATTCATATTTATCAATCCCGAATACCATGTTTATTTCCTAGCATATACACATGCATTGTTCAAGTTACGAGGAAAAGCAATGCAGTAAATCTTAATATGCTGGTTGATTTAGTTGTTATATTCAATACAGAGGCTCCTGTGCAGATAGGAAGTGGGGAAGAAGATGATCCATATACGCATAGTAGAGTTTGTCTGTCAAAGTTATCGTCATACGATGAGAAAAGAGTAGCACAATTGTTTACTTCCTCTTTTCCGTATTTTGTGAGAATCATGAAAAGCTTCAACATCAGTTGTTCATATACTCTGGTGTGTTACTCCCTTTGTGGTTCTTATTTTACTTTCCATATAATTTTATTTCATTATGGAGTGGCTGCCCTTCTGTTATAAATCACTTTTATAGTTTGATCACACCTTCCCTGCACAGGGTCATCACACTTGAAAATATGATTGTTTAATATCTCTCTCTTTCTCCCTCCCTATATATATCTATATATACACATAGACACATGCATCTCCGTAGACATGCCTACACAATTTCTGAATTAGAGTGGTATAATACAGAATATCCCGTATCAATTTTCGATGGCACATCTTCCAAACTGCAAGATAAAGATCATCCTTCATAATATAAAAGGGGAGCGTTGGACTGTTAATTCTGTGCCAACAACAAGAGTACATACGAGTCACACTCTTTGCGGTGGATGGTTGGCTTTTGTTCGTGACAATAACATTAAGGTTGGAGATATCTGCATTTTTGAACTTGTGCATGAGTGTGAATTACGTGTCCACATTGTTGGAGTAGGAAAAGATGGGATGGATTGTCAGGTTGGGAAAGTAGCTTTAAGTAGGTCTCTTACAGGACATTCCATCAATTCCAATAAAAGTTCTCATTATATGCCGATCAAGGGCAAAGTCAATCCAAAATGCAATGGAAATGTTGATATATCTGATAAAAAGCTGTCAAGGATGGCTCAAGATGCTGTTTTGTCCATGGATAAAAGGAAACCCGTCAGAGTGTCCAAGGCCTCTAAGAAGACAGGGATTTGTCCTCAGTCAAATGCTGCCCATAATAAGTTGGGTGAGGTTCCTATCTATTTCTTAATAGGCTACACAATCAGTTCTAATTCAATATGAATCGGTAGCTTTACGTTTATGCCAGCCACTTTTTGTTGTTTTTAGCTAAAGAGGAAATTACTTTATTAATTCAAATTGAAATCTTTGCGGGTGAGTGTTATTGAAGAATGATAAATGTTGAATATCTTTCATCTATAAAAGAATGTGTAATCCAAATTGTGACCTATTTAATGATTTTAACTGTGAACAAAGACAGCCGTTCAGAGAAGACATCGGACTGAAGATGAACTAAGCTCACAGGCTAAAGCTGGTTTGAGAATGCTGTTTGCAATTGATGAACAAAGAGCAGCCAGGCCTTCACTTCCTCATTTCCTAGATTCCAAGCTGGTAAAATGGTTGCAGTCCAGAACTGAAAGGTTTGACATTTCAATTGAGTCCCTGAAAATTTTTCTTTTATCTAGCCCTCTGCTGTTAAATATTATATAGATCGGTTGTGGAATATGTACTAAGCCACTGCTATCTAATGTGTTTCCTACTAGATTGCTTTAAGAAGAGAGAAAATGGGTGCTTCCGCACCATTTTGGCGATATTCAGCTGCTTCTTATCCTGATCTTGAAGGGAAAATGCCTACTGATGCTCTTGTGGGTGGGAAAAATAGAAAAGCTATTGCCAAAAATGAATTAACCATGGGGTAAGATTTATGTTCTTAACCTTACATTTTCATTCTTTCTGACAATAATTTTATTCACTCAAGCCCTGTTTGTTACAAGTGAAAGATATTCCTTTTCTCTGACCTGTTAACTGATTCCTATAATCTAGGCACTATGATCTAGAAATGCAAAATACCGTCAGAGGACCCGAAGTTTTTTTATCTTAACGTACCGTCAGAGTACCAATGACTTTTTTCCAATTTTTCTTTTCTTTTCTTTTTGGGTGATTTTTCCGGAAATTTGTTGACTAGGATTTTCTTTAGGCTGTTTGTGTTATCAATTATATGGAAGCTTTGCTTCTTTTTGAAGGCTTTTGACTGAACACTGGCCACTATTTTAATATAAGTGTTAGTGTGCAGATTGACTTATGTACCATATTTACAATTATAATGTTTTTTTATTTTATTATTGCAGGATATTGATATAGATAATCATTACAGAAATTACAGTTTACATGCTAGAAAGTTTCTTGAAGCTTGGTCAGGTTTGAAGGTTGATTTGGGTTTGGTTTGTGTTCTATGCTTTTGTTCTAAATATGATGTTCATCAGTTAGTTCTGATGATTCCTTTTCCAAACACCAGCTCCACTTTTCTTATTCCATTTTATTTATCTTGATGTTTCAGGTAGAGACAACAATTTAATTACTGTTTAGAGCAACATTCTTGCTGACTTCACTAGAAACTGGGTTAACGTGTTGTCGCTTTGCCTTCCTTTCTTATCCCTGGATATCCCATTAGAGCGTCCTGGTAAGCTGCAAGATATCAAGATGACGTCAGGTAGCTAGCTAGGTAGGTTTGAAAACCTCTGAAATGAAGGATTTCCCTTGTGTCATTTGTCTTCGAATTTTAATTTGTTGGTATAGTAAATTATTAGTTGATTCACATACTTATAATGGATGTCTTTCTAGTCCTTCTATTTGTTATATTTTTCGTTTTTCTTTTTGCCTTTTATTCATTCCTCTTAGTTTTTGGTCAACCGCCTATTTGTTTCCAAATGAAGTTCTTTTAATCAAATAAGTTGCCTTTAAAATTAGTCACTCTCAATTAGTTTTCTGTTTAATTAGTTATGACTACTCAAATTTCATGAACTGCTTCAATCTTAAATGTCCTTCGTACTTGTATATTTGGCATGGATAATTTTCAGGCTCCACTTTTGAAAAATTATCACGCAAGCCTATCTGTCACAGCATACTCTTACTTTTTTGGAGCTTTGCTAATGGTGACAACAGCATTCTTCATGACCAATAAGTCAGTTGACTGGAGCTTGACGCCGTCTGAAACATTTGCTGTTTTTTATGCTGCGTCAGCATTTAGTTTCATCAACCCTAATCATGTAGTTTCTCAGATTTGGTCCATTTAACATGACAAAGTATCTTGTACAGCCTTGTAATATTTGGACGCTATTCATTGTTTCAACAGAAAAATGACAGTATCTTATTTTCGGAAGTTATAAACAATCCATAAAATCACTTGACAAGTTTCTGTCATGCAGTCATACTCATTAAGAAATGTTCAGGTTTATTTATATATAGCCGTGAGGCTATTGTAAGTTTGTAACCCTTCTCGCTCTTATGAACTGCAATACACTCTTAAGGGAACTGTGAGTCTGTGAACCTTGCATGGCATAGCCATTGGTAGGAAGAATTATTCTTACATGGATCTCTTAGATTAAGGTGGGATTTCTCTGACATGATAAATTGGTTTTTTTGGGCTAATGAATCCACGGTGTTAAAAGGATGGGGATCAAAGATGATTTACACGGAAGTTGGAAAGAAAATACATATTCAATCCAATAATTTGTTAAAAGTTTACACAGAAGTTGGGGGCTCTTTTATCATTGTTGGTTTATACGCTGTCACTAGGGCAACTCAAAGAGAAAGGCAAGCAGCACTGGGAGTTATTCCTCAGGGCTCTTGGGTCTCCGAACAAGTTATTCATTCAGATGGATTAGGGAGCAAGAGTTCTTCATTTCAGTTAGGCACATATTTTCAGGGTCACCCAAGTCTTCTGATTAAAGGAAATGTATTATGATTACTCATTGTAGAGCCCTGTTACAATTTTTCATCCTGTTACTGTTGCTACCATTTAATTAAATATTTGCTTGCGTAGACGTAGATAGAACGGACCATGCTAATGTTATTAGATATAATAAAGCTGGTTCGCATTTCAAAGTTTGAGTTTATGCAATTTTTTTGTACCAAGGCTCTGGAATAATTTAAAGAAGCGTGGATTTTGACATTAAAGTTAAAAGCCTATGGAAATTTGAAATTAAAAATAGGCATGTATATGCTAGCTACAATTTGAATGTTGAACTATAGCAACTTTAAGCGTGCACTGTCTTGTGTTAACCTGCTGCCATTGTCATTAGGAAGCATATTCATTTTTTCTATGATTTTGTAGGTGCTGGTTGACAATGAAGACTTCCTGAAGGAATTGAAGTGATGAGTGATGATAGCTCTTCTACAATAATGCTTTTGTAATAAATAATGAAAGTTGTCCGTGATCGGTGAACATCATACGTGTTTGTGTTTACTTATATACTATTTGCCTTTAGCGATGGGGTTGTGCAGTTATCTCAGAAACATGGTGTGATACTTCCATGATCCATCTATAATCTATATATTTGATCGATCTACCTGTTTGAAATGTCTCTTTGCTTGAAACTAATATAATTGAACTCGGAAATCAAACATGGAAATTTGAAGTGTCTATAAATTTGATCAATTTAACTGAAGCTTGAAAATAATATAATTGAAGGCCCATGAGTAGTTTTTAATTTCGGTATGCTTACCAAAATTTCATTTTTAATCATTCTCTCTGTTTTATCTATATTTTTGGCTGTAAAGCAACATAGTGGAACAAAACTTGCTGAGTTCTGCACGCATGCTCTTTTAGCCATGGATATGTTTATGCATCATAAGGCACTTTCTTTGTCTGACTATGCAAATCACAAAAAAGTCTCATTATAGGTTTTAAGATGATCAAGCTGTTGGCCAGAACAATAGAGGAACGCCATTCGGCTTCAGACTGAGGAAGATGATGCTCCTGAATCAAATGTTTATATGACAAATGGCTTGAAATTGAAGAACCCAGTATGTCGTTGTTTAGAGACTGAACCCACTAAAGGCCCATTTGAAACTTTCTACCAACCCCAAATTGCTTTTCATATGTATTGGGCGAATCACGACCAAAATCTAAGAAAGGAACGTAATCATCAGAAAATCATTATAACAAGTGAGTAGGATGAAAGTGGCTGCTACCAAGTTGTTTTCTTATCATCACAATTTCGTACGGCCCATGCTTTTGTCTATAAATCTTGTAGATGGAGGTCATTTTCATTCGCCTGAATGGTCAACTGCAAAAAAAAGAAAAAGTGTTTTCGAGTTTGCCATGACTTTAATTGTTATTCATGAAATGAGGTTTTTAGATATTGTGCTAGAGATGATTCATTAGCACACACATTACAAGGGTAAAAGTAAGAAGAAATGGCAGGAGAGGAAATCTTAGCGCATGTGAAGGAGAGCATTGAAGTAATTTAGCAACATTCTCAAGATGTGTTGGTAAGAGGGATTAGCAACGTCATGTTTTTCCCAAAACTACTTTTCTTTCTTCTTATGGAATTCCTGTTCATAGTCATAGTAAGAATATGAAAACCTTGGTATTCTAAAACTTCACTAAAAGAACTATCTAATTTGATTTGTTGCTGAATTTTTTATATGAATGTTTAAATTGAGGTTGGCATGGTTACATGCATTTCTCTATCTCTCTCTTGCATATTAGTAGCGGTAAAGTTTTGTCAGCTTCTTTTACTCCTATTCATTAACCACATTTCGTAAACCATCACTATTCATTTTCCCCTTCTATTGTTTATATTTGGTATTTTTGACCACAATATGCAGTTGGTACTAATATCAAGTGAACCAAGACAAATTTATACATATGAATCAATGATATTTTTTTGTGTCTTATGGCAATATATCTATTCCATTTTATACATATAGAGAGTGTAATGATAAACATTGTATAATATATTCTGCTATAATATTTAATAATTCATTTTAATTAAATTTATTGAATATATGAATATCGAATTTAATGGATTTGTTATATCAACTTGTACATTGAGCGGAGGAATAATGTTTGGTAGTGTGATCAATATCATGATAATATGCTCCCCGCGCATCGCGCGGGGGAGTATATGCTAGTTTCGGCAAAAAAAATACTCCAATTCGTAGCTCCGTACCAACCTTATAATGGAAAATTTTCAATAAGAGACCCTAAAAAAATCTCAATTCAGTGCTATATATGTCAAGATTCAAGAATATTGATTTAGGATGGAAGTGCCGAAATCAAATTTGTAAATATTGTGCTTGGAAAAGCTTATTTATTCCTTAAAAGAATATTCAATAGTATTTTTCCGTAAATTGATATAATCTCCTCCACATATTATCTTGGCTTGCATAATATTTAAAAAAATTTACCATAATATATACACTAAGAAATTGCTTCCAAACAAGCGTTTAGTCATTTTTCAAATCACACTTCAAACAAATGTTTAACTCGGTCCAATATAGATTTATGTAGTCTTATCAATAATTGTTGGTTGTTAGAACACTTTGTTTAATTGATGAGTTGGATGTTCATATAATGATGAATTAATATGCCATCAATTCTATACGAAAGGCACCAATATTTTAATATATTAGTTATATTTATAAAATATATCTAAATTATGTCTAAAATTTTAATTAACTTTTTTTATTTTTACCCCACATTAATTACAATACCCTTATTACATGTGAGATAATTAATACAATGCCATGTTTTCTACATGATTATGACTTTTGACTAATTGTAAGTAATTTTTATCTATATAATTTGTTGCTTATATCTATATATATATATACACACACATATAAAGCCGGAGTATTTACTAATTGCTATCATCATTATCTTATTTGACTCTCAATCTAGAATAAACTTGTTGATTGTTCACTAAACTTGAACATAGTTTTTAAAATGGAATTTGATAACTTCAAGTATGTTTAGGAAATTGATATTTTGGACCCAGTCTTGTTTGTCTTTTTCGAATTTATGCCAACAAGACAATTAATGTGCATGTTTGGCTTAGCGATGGCAGGATTCAAACACACGTTCAATGCTATTTTCCTTAAAATAAGATAATATTATTCATATATTTATCTCGATTTACGTAAAAATACTTCTATACCGTGTTCTCAAACGAACCAATTAAACATGGTTGAGATTTGATTGGTTTGTTGTGTACAATTTCATATAATTGGATTTCTCATATAAACTTTTTTTGCCAACGGTTTTCTCATATATTATGTTCTACTACAACTTAAGAAATTTCACTTGTTCACTAAAGAAAATACATGACTTTTAATTATTTTACCATAATTCTATATTTGGTGGGTCGCAAAATATTAATCAAATTTAAATTATTATTGTTATTTAAATAAAAACAACTTAAACACCTTCATTTAATTCTCTTAATAAAAAATGAAATCAAACATTTTAAAAAAAAATTCAAATACAAATCTGGCTAACTTTTAAGCTTAAATTATCCAATAATTCATTTTGAATATATATTTGATCTGCAACTAATTTGGAAAAAAATTACTTCTTTTGTCAAAAATGAAAATAATTCTTGACTAAATAATCAATAATAAGTAAACCATTAAAAATTAAGAGAGTCGTTCAGTGTTGACTCTCACTTATGGTAGTCAATAATATTAGGTATAACAAAATATTATCTATATTTTATATATAACATCAAATTTTAAAATAATTTATATTTATAGATATATTCAAACTATGAAATGAAATGCAATTCTTTCGGATTTTTCCACTTCTCTTGTTGCTCCTAGGACTAATCAAATAGAACTCCCACTCTCTGTGTAAAGGTAAAGAGGTGAGGGTGGTTTCTTGGAGAGGGGGATAGGTGATGTGGGATTTGGGAATATAAACGATCGAACGACTCTCCCAAACCATTTAGGAAAAAGAAAAAAAAGAAAAAAAGAAACCATTTTGGAAATTTTTGGGAAACTGGGCCTTATTATCTTCACAACCACAACGCGGTGAGAGAGTCCTGTATCTCACTCCTCCGAGTATAAAACCTCTCTTCGCATTTGATTAATTTCATTTTTCGGAGTTAAGCTTTGGTGTGTTTGGAGAGTCTTGCCCGCCTCCTTCCCTGGTAAGCTTAGTGCTTCATTCCCCTTCCTTTCTCTCTCGATGAGGTTGATTGTTCAAGTCCACTTATCTGGTACTAATAGTAGCTGCAAGTGAAATCAATCACGCCCGGAACTAATAGTTGCAGAAATTTCCAGTCTTTCTCATGAAATTTGGTTTTTGATGCGAAAGCTTTGCCCTTGCTCTGCGTCTAATGATTTCCATTGTAGGGTTCCATTGTGCAGATGTCTTTTTATCTCCAAAAGGGATCGACATCCATTGGTGGGTGCCTTTTTAGCTTCATGAACCGGGGGAGGCTGTGGTGTTCGGGGAAGATTTTGTTTCGGCATTGGACTTGACATAAACGGGTTTCCTGATATTATTTTCTCAAGCTGTTCGATTGATTTTTTCTTTTTAATTTTGTTGGGTTCGGGGTTTCTGTAGACTTTCAAATTTTTCTCTCCTCTACTTGTGAGGAGATTATCTTTTTCGATAGTAGGGCGTCGGAGTTGCTAGACTCTGAAGCTTCTTTGTTGCTTTGTTGATGGCTACGACAAAATTGATTCCTGGGTTTCGATTTCACCCGACTGATGTTGAGCTCCTTAGATACTTTCTGAGGAGGAAGGTTATGCGTAAGAAATTCCCGTTTGATTTGATCGCAGAAGTAGAAATAAACAAGTACGCTCCATGGGATCTCCCCGGTACGCAAACAAAGTTCTTTCTTTTCTCAGTACCTTGATAAGGTCTTATTTTCTTTTAAGTGGGTCATCTTTCTTTGTCTTGATGTCTCATTTCTTCTTTGCTTTTCAGATAAATCTCGTCTGAGAACTGGAGATTTGGAATGGTACTTCTTTTGCGCCAGAGAAAAGAAATATGCCAGTGGGGCCAGAATGAATCGTGCGACGGAAGTTGGGTACTGGAAAACTACTGGGAGGGACAGACCTGTTCATTACAAGAATCGAGTTGTGGGAATGATAAAAACCCTGATATTTCACAGAGGTAAAGCTCCTAATGGAGATAGAACTAATTGGGTTATGCATGAATATAGGCTCGAAGATCAGGATCTCACTGATAAAGGCATTCCTCAGGTAACTGGAGTTTTCTTTTCTCTTTTCTGTTTTATTATGGATGATAGAGGGTCTTGCAACATTGTTGCCGTATATTGTTGAGTATTCTTACTTCTGTGATGAGGAAATATATGTTCTAATAGTTCCCAAATGAATATTATTTGAAGGGTTCCTGCCTGATCAGATATCCCAGATATAAATTGTTCATGTTGATACATGTCTCACTTGGAGAAAATTTTTCGTTAATGAGCATATCTTGGTGCCGAAACTACTTGGATGGGATGCTGCCTCCTGTCCCTGGCATTGATGCCGATTCTATTTTGTTTCATTTTAAGAGTGTTAAATTGATTTATGTGAATAAGATGTGATGCAAATTTATGTCACTTGGGTAACATGGGTTTTGTCTGCTTCAAAAGGCACTTACCATGTGGTGCCTTTAATTGATAAGCTGCACCTTCGACGCATGGAAACACCATTTCCTATTTGTATCGCTTCATGTTTTTGTATATTCTGAATTGTCATGCATGTTGCAGGATTCGTATGTGCTTTGTAAGGTTTTCCAAAAAGATGGTCCTGGCCCTAGGAATGGTGCACAATATGGAAGACCATTCAATGATGAAGACTGGGATAATGATGAAGATATTGATGGTGCAGGATCTCTCCCATTAGTTGGTGTGCATGATCCAAGTACCATTCATCCTGATACACCTGGCAGTTCTGAAGCAACTCATGGTCATCCCCCTCCAAGTACATGCGTTGGATCTCCCCCATTGTCATGTCTTATGCATCCTTCAGCTCCAAGTGATCGAGTTATATCCAACAATGGGTCTCAGGTTCCTGTTAATGATGACATTACTGCATTGTTGGCTTGTTTTACAGAGAAGGACACTGTTGCTATGACTGAAAATAACATTGAGGTGCGATCTATTTCTTCCTTCTTGTGCATTCTTTTGTAAAGTCTGGGCCCAAGTACTTTTTATTTTGTTTGTTAACTTTGCCCCAGTACTTTTCAATTGTGTGCTTTGGACAACTTTGTGTTGTGCTTAGATTTTGCGTTTGAATTTTTTGTATGGTTTTCTTTCTCTTTTCCTTCCACCTTTTACATTGTATTCAATCCTTGCACATTCGTCTTAGTTTTGTATTGGCTTCAACATTTTATCTGAATTCATGCTTATTTTTCTTGTCATGAATACATGTTTTTGAATCTTTACTTGCTCGATACAGATGACGAGTGGGTTGTTTGGAATTTCAATGATTATCTTTGGAAATCGAACTCAAAAGGAGGATTGTGTATCTAACGTAGGTGGTGCTAGTCTTTTGTTTGTCAAGCTATTGTAACTTGGCTTTCAGACTGGCAGATAGCTTCCTCTGTCTCATTATTCACTAATTGATGTGATGCTTGTGCAATACTTTCTTTGATACTTGTATCTAAATGCTTTTATAGTTTATGCCCTATTTCTGTGGTACTGCTTGTGTTATACTTTAATTGATGCTTAAACCTAGAAGTTCTTGGCTTTTACCCTATTCTAAAGCTCAAATGTGAAATGTGAATTACTTCTTCGGTCCTTGATACAAAAGATATATAACTAATATGTAGAGATTAAGAAAATTAGTTAATTATTTGTAGCAAATATGTTTTGACTTCCCCAAAATAACCTCTTTGATCATGTGCATTAAAACTATTTTTTGATGAAAACCTCTTTTATATGTGCAATCAATAAGGGATACTTTGGAGATAAAATTATAAATTTAGGAAACAAAGTGGATTGAGGTTGTATATTTAGGACCAAAGCAATCCCTCTATCTAGTTCATATATTTAGGATTGGAGTGAGTACTTTATATTAGAGTTTTGATTCAGTTTCATTCTCATAGTGCCTGTAAAGTTGCTGAGTTGTAAGGTATTCTATAACACCACTAGTAGAAAGCTGAATTTTTGAGCAAGTATGCACAATACTTAATCCTTTTTCTCATGGTCTCTCAGAAGAATGATAATGATAATTCTGCTGCTGTGGAGAAGGAAGCTGAACCTGAACCTTGTTCGGATGAGAATGATATATTCAAGGACTTGGGGGACCTTGACAATACAAACCAAACCTATCCTGCAGCAGGTAACATGCCGCCCTTGGGGTTGGATGATTATGATTTGGATTTCCTGGAGTTGCGTGACCTGGAACCCTTGGGGTTGGATGATTATGGTTTGGATTTCCTGGAGTTGCGTGACCTGGAACCCGGGGTCCCACTTGACTGAACCTGAAAGTGGGGTCCATTTCATCCTCAAAAAAAAAAATGAAGGCTTTGTTATCTGTGAACCCATTCATAGGGATGAGACATTATTGGCAGGTTTACCTCCTGCTGCTGCTGCTGCATCATTTTTAATTTTACTATAGCCTTTGAACACGTGTATGTATAATAGTAATAAACTGATCTGAATGTTCGAAGCTAGTTTTCACATGTTATTGTTGAATGAACATTTTTATTTGTGGGGTTATATTGCTGTGCGCAGGAGGACTTGTATGAGATCACTGAAATATGCATTGTTTATATCATACTTTAGCTTTTTAATTATTACCCATATTAGCTGAGTTGGATTAGAGAAGTGAATCTAGTTGGAAATGGTATGTGTTGGTGAAGCGGATACTATGGTACAAGTTTACAATGTAGTAGTACCTTCATTTTTTGTCAAAATATCTTCATCAAGTTCCATTTACAAAACTTGTTGATTTTTTTTTTTCCGAATAAAGTGTCTATTGTGTTTTGCAACACTTGCCGAAGAGGTTAATTCATAAATGATTGCAAAGATAAAAAATTAAAACTAATAATAATGATTAAAAAATCGGATTGGGATGGGCCCACGTCGGTTCAACGCCAATTGGATTAGAAACAATTGATCTATAATCGAAAATTTAAATAATTAAAGTTATATTTTCTGCTTCTTTACACACATGTGCATCCTGTGATCAAATTTAGTGATTAAAATCTGAATATTTTTTGGCTAAAGAGGGAGATAATGATTCATAAGAGATGAAATAATTAAAAATATCACCTATTGTACAAGTACATTAAACAAAGTGTTTGAGATATGATTTTTGTCTATTTTTATATTTAAAATTTAAAAATTACTAAATAGGTTTATAAAACGAAATAATTGAAGATATGATTAAAAATTTTAAAATGAGCATTAAAATTATTTGTTGGTAATCTAAATGATTTATTAACCATGATTTGTATTGATGAGAGGTATTTTAGTTCTAAAAATATGAAAACAAAAAATCCAACCAAACATGGATATTTTGCCCAAGAATTTAATTTTGTATTCGTTTTTTGCCCTCCCAAACCGTGCTATTGGTCGAGCATCATTGATAATAATTGTTCCATTTTTTGTTTTCTTTAGCCAACTAACATTTATTAATCATTACATTAAATATTCAATTTATTGCAATACTTCATGAAAATTTAAGTTGATTTCAGACTTATCTCGTGCGACAACAAAGGTAATTAACCTCAAAAAATTATGCAGATTGATAAGACTCAATTGCAAATCCTCAAGCACAAAACATCAGTACGAGCGACTCAATTGCATAGCCTTCAACATGCAAGTAATGGAAGAAAAATTCTAGAAATTCTGATATCATTTAAGCATCAAGCAACTAATACAATGACTTAAGGGGTTTATCTGCTTTATTCAGTTTTACAGACTTAAGAACTTCTCACCTAACTGAAACTCTACACACTGTTAGAAAATCACAAATGCCAATACTACTATTGCTACCACCACTATCTACCTTGATTCAAAGGCATCAGTTTCTGACCCTCTTAAGAATGATCGGCGCCACCATATTTGAAATGCCTTGCTGAGGTTTGGGCATTCAGTGCCATGCTTTGAGAAGTAACGAAACCATTCCATGAACAGATTGTACTGTTGTTTTAGAGGTAGAGTAAGCAGTGTCTGACCCATAGCCTCTTCCAAGGTCTTTATGGCTAGCCCCTTCCTGCATCTCTGCAGCCAGCCAAAGTCCAAGAGCATTGGCCCAAACCATGCTTGGAGGAACCCTGATCTGGCTTCCAACCTACATTGCAATTTTCAGGTGCCCATGGAGACGAGTAGCATTGCTGACACACGGCTGAGTTCGTATCTGATCATGGGTGATGCAATTTCATGCATTTTGAGCAGATGCTGTTGCTGCGCCCAAATATTGACAAAGTCTTCTGCTACTTGCCCATCAAGCATGATTTCCAGCAACCAGTTTATGTTTTCTACCTGCCTGGAGATGCGTTCAATCAGAGGCTTCCCGATGTCTTTCTTCATCAACCTTTCAGAAGGGAGGTTGTTAGTGGCCTCTTCGAAGAGGCTGACCAGTGAATCCAGACATGAGTCACAAACAGCATACAAATCCTCCTTGCTAAGGTCAAGAAGGTTCTTCTCATACACTGAACTTCTGCAAAGAAGACTCTTGACCAGTGACTTAAGTTCATTTCTTGCATTGTTATCCGCACAAGAAGTGATGGACCAAACAAGCTGTCCTGCAATATCACCATTAGACTGGGAATCTACTGAATCATGCAAGTATAATCTTCCCAAGATCTCTCTGGTTGTTGCATCATCAAACTTGAGCCTAGTGAATAGGCTTCTCAATTTCTCTTCCTCCTCCTCAGTCCAAGGAACAGCCTCCAGGTATTTCAAACAGGACATAACACCCTTGGCGAATTTGATACCTGCTGACACCTAGGAATAGAAGAGAGAAATCATGTCAGAGATTAAAGAGACACCTATAGCAATGCTCAGCACTTTTATACAGTGGAATTAAACGCCAAAATTACTGTAAGGCTCAATTGCATATTTCTATTTTGTTTTTCTTTTCGTCCTATATAAATTTATTTATGGCACAGGATGTTTCTATTGGATATTATACCACTCCTTGGACCAATCATGGTGAAAGCAAATTTATGCACATCAATGAAAAGTTTGAGATTGAAAAAGAAAATTTTCTCAGGACAGGAAGTTTAACGCCTACATTTTCCCCTCCATTATACTTGTACATTGAATATCTGCTAATATGCATAGCTATAAAATATTTCCAATCTTCTAACTTGACTTGTCTCGAGACCCCAAGCTTTATCCATATCTTTCTCATATAGGTTCCAAATTCTAGCTGTAATATCTAAAATCAATGAACCCAATATATGTACAAAATTAAATTCCCAAGAAATCTACCCTTTGAAAACTACAGTTGGATACCCATACGCTTTGACAAGTTACCATGGAATCGTCGTCCCACAAACAAAAGCAAGCAGCACAGACAAAGTCAGCGAAAATATTTCATACACAGTGACAGATATAGAACAGTGAACTCAAAGCCCTTAAAGCGAGGCACACAGCTCAACATAAAATCTGGAGAAACATAACGATTCAGAAAGCTAAATGCACTAGCTACTAACCTCCAAAATGTCAATGGATCGATAAACGCCAATCGTTGTGAGGCGCTTCGTAATTTCATCCTCAAACATGAGCTCAATGGTTTGCCTGAAAACTCCAACATTCTCCACCTCCGGCACCTCTATTCTGCACATTTTCGGCCCAGGGGAAGCGCCGGACGGCAATCCCTTCTTGTGAACCGCTATCAAATCAGCAAAAACCTCCGAGTTGGCGCTCAGAACATCAGAGTTCAGCTCCAGAACCATGCACCCGCCATTCTTACCTTTCAAATTCAACCTCACATCAAACAAATCCTTCGTGCCGCTAACAGGGCCAGAACTCTCCGGCGGGGGATGAAATTTTCCAGAGGGAGCACGGAAGCTCTGAGACCGTGATTTGGACGTGGAAATGGAATCAGCCAACGGAGAGGGAACGACGAGGATATCTTGTACGGAATCAAGTGCGGGATCAGAATCGATCGGCGATACTCTACCTGGGGACAAGATCCGACGCGGGTCGATCCGACCCACTCTACCGAACCCGGATTTGGCGCTCTGAGGTGAGGTCGGGACTGAAGAACTCGGCTTAGAGAAAGTACTTGGGTTGGTATGATGGGGTTTTGAGTGACGTACGGAAAGGTTGTCGGGGCTTGAAGGTGGGACTGTAAACGAGCAACACCACGCTCGGCGTCGATGCGGGTGGTTAGTGTGAGGCAGCCGCCGGGAGCTAGGCTTGCGGCGAGATGAATGGTCCATTGAAGGAATCTTGGGGTGAGAGGAAGGGAGTGGCGGGGGGGAAAGAGGGAGATGGAACGGAAGAGACAAGGTGCTATGGTGGCATCGTTGCAGGTCACGTGGGAGAGATGCTTTTTACGGGGGAAGAGAGAGTGAAGTGAGGGTAGGTGTGGTAGTTTTTTTTTTTGCCCGAAGAGAAGGTGTGGCAGTTTGTTTTGTTGGATGGGGCTTTTATAAGTTGATTTAATTATTTATTATCATTATAAGCCTTGTTTATTTCTTCTTTCAATTTTTTTAAATAAAATAAGAATTTGTAATAGTATAATTTATCCAAGTAGTTAGTTGAAGAGCATGTAGTTATTTTTCTTAGTTGCAAGACATTCTGTAAAATGAGAAACTCTCGTCTAATTGTCTACGTTACTCCTAATTCTAAATGTGAGTATGGTGTATTGCTATAATAAAAAAAAATTAAAAACACGTTCACACAGAAAAAAACTTTTTTCATATATTTCTTTTTAGATCATAACTTATATTGAAAAAATAACTTTTACCGTTAATTCAAACAAACATATTACTATTTGGTTGATCAAACTTGATGTTAATAGTTCATGTAAGTTAAATTATACTCTATTTCATCTTTTCTACTGTGAAAGTTTAATCATCTCATCAAAACCAACTAGATATCATTGCCTCGTTAATTTTTTTCTGAAAATAAAATCTTCAAAATATTTTAAATCATGCTAAAGTATACATTTAATCTTTTAAATTTACGTTAAGTTTCAATTTAAATCCCTTAAATTTAAAAATATACTTTTAGTCATTTATTTTTAACGCAGTTAATTTTACTTAACAGGAAATGATGACTTAGCAAATTTAAATAGTTATTATGTTATCAAATGCTGATAAAATATAGTTAAATTTTAAATTTAAAAATACATATATTAAATTATTAATATTTAAGTATATTTTAACATTGGTGATTGAATTAACATTTTCTGTTAAGATTTTGTTTGGGCCTTGAGTTCAAGTTGTAGGATAGATACATGTACTGAGAAAGGCAGTCACATGTATCAAATTAGATTAGCCGATTACTTGAATAATTGATAAAATGGTATATTACATACTATAAGAAAATTAAACAGTTTTTTTTTATACATGAAAATTTATGTGGGTTCGGCACCGGTCCCCCACCAAGGCCAGGGCCTGACCCTAGGGTTCTTTGAATACTTACAAGGGACTTACGAGATCGTCTACCAAAGGAGTCCTCACGACGGTAGAGGGAATCGAACCCACCTCCTTGTGGGAGTTGGGTCCGTTCCTTACCATCTATGTCAAGCTCCTTTGGCTTAAACAGTTAACTACATGTGCTTGACGTGTGTGTGTTATTTGTTTACTATGAAGCCCATAATGGACTAATTGGTTGGGAGCTGGTAAAGAAGAGGGAGGTAGCCTATGCAATAAGTTAGTTAATTTGATTAAATTAACCAAATTAGTCAAATCAATTAATATAATAAATATAAAGAGAACATGATAAGAATAAAAAATATGTCCAGGGTTCGAACCCTGGACATAGTTATTGTGGGAGTATTAATAAAGGTAGTTTAAAGAGAAAATGATAAATATAAAAAATAGATATGTTATATAGAATTAAAATTAACTCTCAAATTAGGCCAACTAATCGTGGTAGGTATATTTACTTTTAGGCTAAAATCCATAGATACATTTTGAACAAAGTTTACATATTCTTCATTTTCTAAATATAGTATAGCCGTATAAAAAAAATCACTTTTTTCAGCTTTTTATAAAATTTTTTTGACACTATCTAATGGAGAATGTCTTCATTATGCATTTTTCTAACTTCGAAATGAAAATATAAAAATAAAATATTAAATATAAATTATTCAAAAACAGTTCTTATTGAATTCTGATGAATTCAGTACTAGATTATCAGTCTTATAAAGGCTTTTTTTTTGGAGAAATATTAAGTACATTTATATTTTCAAATTTAAATTATATAGTACTTTTAAATAAAATCCTGAAATAAATTTTACTTTAACATTTTAAACTAGAATATTTAATTTAATTTTTCTGTCTTTAGAACATTCTATTAAACTTTAATAATTTTCAATGTTTTAATATAATAATTTTAATCATAATATGATTATTAATTTTTGGGCGTGTTTGAGAATTTTGTTGGGATAAAAAAATTTACCGATTCTGAGGTATTTTGTGGATCTTAAGATATTTTACGGATTTTGAAATGATTTTTATGAATTTTAAGATAGTTTTAACAGATATTAAAATAATTTTATCTTAAATTATGTTTACCGTTGGAAAAACGATGTTATGATGTACTCATTCATTGCTTTGCTTCTTGCCTTCGCAACGCATCCTTTTCCCTCTCTCGCTTTTCCAAATCCAATCATTCCTATCCTAACGGGCAAAAGAGAGAGAGAGAGCCCATGGATTGTTTCTTACTTCTAAGTAAATTCAGTATCTTTAATAGTGGGGGTTGAGTTTGTTATCAAAAAAATTACGGGGATTGAGTATGATCATATGATCAAATCTTTTTCAACGTAACAAAATATCTTTCACTAGAAGATGAGTTCATATTTAATACCCGACAACATTTTAAATATGATTGTTTCCGATGCATGATGACAGAAGTGAGTCTCGCTGCTGACATGTTGATATTTATTTACATGAAATTGAAAGATTTAATTTTTTTTAAAAAAAATTATACAATTTTTAGTTCTTTGAAGTTGGCTCTAACTAACTATGGGGTTGGGAGATTACTTTTATTTAGGCTCGTGCTCTTGATGCTGCAGTGACAATTGAGCAAGGAATAACTTGTACTGTGAGTGAACTTAAAAGGAAGGGTGGGTTAAATAATAGAGCTAGGTGAGGATTTATTTAGTCCTCAGTACCATCTTTATTTCTTAATATAAGAATAAATTAATTTTTGAGGTGATAAAAATATTAAATAAATTATTTAATTATAACATATATTGTGAATATTTAAATGTATCGTTAGATATTTATCAATTTATAAATTAAACAAATAAATTTGAGAAAAATGATAGATAGATTTGTTAATTTGCTTCCTTAATATCCCAAAGAAAAAGTTAATTAATTTTTATATTAAAAGATATAAGGAGTATAATGTTGATTGTATATATTAAAGAGATTTTTATGAATGGGTGTTCAACTATGTATGATTAAAGATGATAAAATTAATGCATACATGTTAGTTGTTACAAATAATTAGCTTAATTAATTTTTACCCCTTTTTTATGGAAGAGAAAATGGAGATGGACAGAAAAGTGGGAGAGAAGTGGGTTTTCCTCCATTTAGATGAGGGAATAAAAGTAATCCCCAACCTTTCTTTGCATTAAGAGAAAATTGGGAGAAAACTTATTTGACGATGAAAAAACAAAGTAGATGGATAATATGAGAAATGGGGGAGAATATGCAAGAAATTGTAAAAGGAAAATAGAATGAGTGGATGGATAAGAAGAAACTTATATTAATGACGTAAGGTAATAATAGTTAAAAACTTTGGCTCGAAAACTAATGGTACTCTTTGATCAACAAAAAAAAAGGAACTAACGGTTTTTTTTTGGGTACAAATGAGGCTCAATGGCCATGAAAGCTATAAGGGTGTAAAACTAATGGGGATTAAATCCTAATGACTCTTTAGACACTAATGCCCTTAAATGCACAGGACATGCATCATAGACTATTGACCTCGTCAGTCCCTCTTTCGCCAATGAATCAACTAAGAGGTTCTACTTTCTAGAGATCTGGACTAACTTCAGCTCCCATTCGTAACGCAGTAGTTCATGAAGCCTGAAACACAATAGCGAATATCCCTCCTTCTGTTGTTCTTCTTTCATCATGTCGACCAAGGTTTTTGAGTCTGATTCTAGGACGATTCTTCTGTAGCCCAGCTCCCATGCCATAGTAAGTCCTCTCAGTGTTACTAGTTCTTCCGCCTCCAATATCGTACAAGGACCCAGACTCTAGGTAAGCCTTGTTACCCAATTTCCTTGGTGGTTGCGGAAAGCTCCTCCACACCCTGTTATTCGTCTATTGTGTGACACTGCTCCATCAACATTCACCTTGATCCAGCCCTGCTCCGGTGGAATCCACTTCAGGTGAGGATCTAATTGCACAGTCTGGTGTTCATCTTCCTGTAGCATCACGTATCTTTCCACACCAACCGAATATCTGCCAACATGTCATAAGGCTTAGAAAAATCCTGTTCGAAAATTTGTTGTTTTATCCATTTCCATAATTTCCATATGGCAACCCCTCAAATTAAACTCCACGGTTCGTTTGTCTCCCTACCCACGCTCTTTTTTAAATTGAGAGCAAACCAATTCTTTAGGGAGGCTGAGAAAAACATTGGTTTATGTCTGGGTGTATTGACTGAATCCAAATCTGCCTTGTATACACACAATATCGTAGTATATGCAACGTTGTTTCGCTATGACCCTTGCACTGTAGACAGATTGGTTGTGTTGAAACTAATGGTACTCAAGACTCGAACTACCATTGATTCTGAAGGCCCATATGGGAAGCCTTCAAAACCATGGGCCATTGGTAAGGGTGACAAATAACATAGATATTTTGTTTCACCCAATATCGTTGGATCAAATTTTTAAATTAATGCGCTAGCCAATTTTTTATTAAAAAAATTGGGACAAAAAGAGTATTTACTACCACTCATTAATAAGAAGCATTTTTTTCTTTAAAACAAAGTTATATTTAACAGAAAAGGTTAGCTCCTCATAATGTGATGAACTAATGTTGAAATCTCTCTTGAAAAATGTGCCTACATTTGGTGTTTACATTACCTCAAACAGTATTGCCTCAAGTATGAGAATACATGAATGAAACATGTTTTTCCCCGTCAACTCTTCATTAGTCGTATTTCTCATTTAATTACTCAGTCAAAAGGAGCAACGATCAATGAGGGCATAGTGCTTTTGTGTTGATGTCTTGATGATGATGGGAGTAAGGATAAGGGGAGGAGAATAATAATGAATAGAAGATGGCAAGCGACACTTGGAATTTTACATTCAATGATCCATTGCGTAGGCACAAAAGAATTGTGGGATTTGCTAACCAATTAAAAAACCCAAGCTAACAAAAATTGACATCCTTCTTCCTCACCCCGCAAACTTCTCTGTAGATGTATATCTTCAGAATGCGTGTGGCTGGGCCTCATCGTCATCGTGCTGTCATCAAGAATCTCACTTCCTCACTTGTCACTTCCTCACTTGTGCTTCTTGCCACCAGCAAGGATCCTCTGGATCTGAAGCCCTCTGCTGAAAGCTTGGTTGAACAGAAGCCTCGTTTGGAATTCGGAAACAAATGGGAACCAAGCCAATATGGCCAAAGGTGCAAAGATCACCACCCCCATCAAGTACTCATAACCCCTTGCTAAAGCCCTCACCGATCCCCACATCCCTAGCCCCTTCACCACTGGCCTGCATGCTTGTGCTATCTGTTCATCATCACATAAACCCCAACCCCATCATTAGTTATGCAGGTAAAGCCACGAATGAACAATTCACTGTTTTTCCAATGTACTTTCCTGTACTTAATACAAGAGTTGATTAACTTTTTTTAGAAGGTGAAGAAAGCTGATTAACTAATGTCTTTATCATTTTTTTCAATATGATTTACCTGACTTATGAACTGATATATAATTTAATAATATACACAAGTATTTCATAATATTATTATAATTAAGTAATTCATTCAACTTTTTAATCTTCTGAAAAAGTCAACTGTTTCTTATATCAATGATCAAAATTGTTATACATGCCTTAGTTTTCCTGTATAGCAGATAACATATAGTTAAGGATTGTTTAAGAAATGTGATCCGAAATAAGAGGGTGTAGGCTACTAATTAAATGAGCACCTGTACGAGGGCCCATCCCGTTGGCATAAATGCTAGTAGGCTGGCAAAGATATCTCCAACTGTGAGATCCAACAGGGTAAACATTAAGACCAGAATGACAATGGCCCCTATGAACACAGAGAATTTCAGAAGACGAAACATCAGCTGAAAATCCGCACTAAACTTCTTTCTGCCCAGTGAAACAATCTGCAATTTCAGATGCCACCAATTGATCAGATAATCAACTACGATCAAGAAAAGAAAACAGTTCTAGTGGGAATGAACTCTAGTTTTTACCTTCAAGATGACCATCACAGCTACTATGACTAGCCAGGACAGACCATAAACCTGAAGAGAAGATAATAGTCAAATCATAACAATTTTCACACCCAGTCATAGAAGGGCAAGAGGAAAAGGTTTGTAGGCCAAGCATTAGATTCAAGAGTTTGACATTAAAATAAGAAACAAGAATTGTAGTAAGCATAATCACCATTATGCTCTTGTCACCTCTGGCTACGTTTAGATGGTAGACAATTCCGTACTGATAGATAAAGAAGCGCAGGGCAAGAATACACTCGATGATTCGCCCTAAAAACCCAGTGTAATTCAGGTGCTCCTGTTCTTCATCCCACCATGATTCCCAGCTCTTGTTTGCAGGAACACCAATACCTCCGTGACTGTTTATCCATTTTGACCAATCATCCCAATCCTCAACTATCTTCTGCCACTCGAATCCAGAAGGATTGAAAAGGAAAGGAGCGAATAAAAAGGAGCACACCATAAACCACATTGACAATGTGATAAAGATGTATGCTGCTGAGTCGGTAGCCACAGATCCATAAATCCGATAACATATAAGCAACATGGCGAGCTCCATTCCCTTTATAAAGTGACTCCTGGAGTACATTCTGTAGTTCTCTGCGAACTTCTCATGTCGGACCACAAAACCACGGCCAGTTGCTCTGTACTTTGCCCCTCCATGCAGAAGAGTACGACCAAAATAATGCACCTTGGTACCCAGCGAGAAAGTGAAGAAAACAGCTGCTAGTTGCAATTGCATTATTATAAAGTCACTCAAAGCAGTTCTGAATCCTCTCTCTAGTCCAATTTCCATGATCATAGGGACAGTCATCACAAGACCTATTTGGACAACGGATTGTGAAGCCATGGCTGCCTTCAGAGCATCATCACCCTTTCTCCTAGCATACTTAACTATGTCGTTCTCAATTCCACTTAAAGATAGGTAAAGTTTGCCATATAGGTATGCATAAACCATCAAGACCACCATCTGCAAATAAGAAAAAGAAAGCTTTAGTGCCACTAGACGCAGAAGAGGAGCTAGTAATTAAGACATGTATGTGACTAGGACAAATCATATAGATTACATAACGAAAATATAAACTATCATCGTTCAAAATTTCTCTATCAGCTGGATCCCTTGATTTAAAACCTTGTGCATGTAGGGTATATCTAATACACAACACAGCCTGGAGATCCAAATGGTGACAGATCTATTTCCATTTACCTAGCTCTAATTTGTATATCAATCTTTTCAGTGAACCATTAGCATTGGTTTGAATGTCAAATATTAAATTCAATCCTAACAACTAAAAGAACATGCATGTAACATCACCGTGGAAACTGTAGCCAAAAAAAAATACCATTGAGCTGACATAAAATCCAATGGTTGTAAAATAACACGACAGCATGCGGAAAAAGTCAAAACGATGCCCCAGACGGTAGATATCCCTGCTTATTGTTTGCTCTCCATTACCGCAAGCTACTTTTGCTTCGAAAAGTGAGATTTGATTGAGCCCAACATCTCTACCTTTGCCGACTTGGATATATTCATGATGAGTAACATTGCCGCGTCTGAGTGTTGAGTTGAAACCTAGAGGCAAAAGGCATAAGAAGCAAGAAAAGAAATACAGATAATACGTAATATTGGGAAACATGTATCCAGAATGTTACCGGCAAAAATATCCTCGCTCAGAT
>JANTPZ010001799.1:0-19719 GCA_025593235.1 Vachellia pachyceras | reverse complement strand
GATCTTGAGGTAGCAAAACCTACTAATCTCCTTTTATGTTTATGAAAATGAGTTGTGAATGTTACATGAACTTTTATGATGATTAAAGTGCATGATTTGTGTATGAAATGTGACTTTTGTGCTATGGCCATATGCATATTAAAGTGAAGTTTGATGTGTCACATGTTTATATGTTCATACACATGCTTTAAAGTTATGTATGCACATTCACAATATCTTGATTATGTCGTTTTGCTATTGGAATTCCCAAATCTCATTCCCCCAACTAACCATGTAGGTGGAAGCACAAGCAAGGGTAAGGAAAAAGTTATTGATGCATGAAGAAGTTGCTCCTTGCTTGCATGGTTTTTGTGTAAACATTAAGTTGCTAACTCTCTCTTGATGTTGTATTGTAACTTTGAACCCCTACACAAAGTATCATGGGAATGTGTGATAATAAAGAGGTTTTGGTAACAAAAAGAAGAGTTAAGGAACATATAAACATGGTTTTCAAAGAACATATAAACATGGCCTTTGGAACCAAAAAGAGGTTTTGGTAACAAAAAGAAAAATTGATTTTCAAAGTTGAAGGGTTCCAAAGGCCCTAAAAAATGAATATGTTTCATGTGGGAATTAAAAATAGCAAACGAGCTCTAAATGAGCTGAAACTTTCTAGTCAGAAACTGCACATCCTAATATTTAAAATGATACAAAGTTTGCAAAATTTGGATGTGTATTTTGAGAGATATGATTTTCCAAAGTTAATGTGAAAAACTGGAAAACTGACAGTGACCATTTCGAAGAGTATGTGGTTTTCGAATAAACTGTATCAAATGGTCAAGAATTGGAACCAATGAGTATTTTTTCCCTATAGTTAACTTAATAAGAAAAATTTAGAAATTGGAATAACTCATTTTTTATTTTTCTATAATTAGTTATGATTTTTCAAAGTTGAGCCAGAAAACTGGAAAGTGGCACTGTGAACAGTACCAGCGTCTTTTACATTTTAAAAAATTCTAGTTCATAATTTTGCACATATTTTTGATATCTAAGGCCCAAGAGTAATTCATAAGTGATCTAGTAAAAGAAAATAGGGGGAAAATAGGAGGTGACACATTTTGGAATGTTATGTAAGCTTCTAGAAGGTTCTGGAATATTATGGAAGCCCCTAGAAGGATCTAGAATGAAAATTCTCATAAATATGTAATGTGGGCTTCATCTCGACTTATTTAAAAATATTTGTAAGTTCTTTTTGGCTATGCCCAGACAAGCACTTGTATGTCTAATTGTATTAGTTTCAACTTGGTTAAAACAATATGAACGGATGAGAGAAAAGGTTTGTGATAGGGGTGTGGGATACATCCCATATTCTCCCCTACTTTTCATATTTTCTCTCATATCCAGACATCCCGTTCTCATCTTCTGGACACTAATCTATTCGGAATCCATTGAATGTGCTCTTCGATGATATTTTCCTGTTTGATCATCCAAAGAAAACTGGGATTCTTAGGGTTCTATGTTGTGCACTTGAAATTATTTTTTGTCGATGAACTGTATGTGTTTAATATTTAGCTGAAACTCTAATTTCATCTTTCCGGAAAAATGAGAACCCTAAATGATTAAGGACGATCCCACAAAGATATAAAAAATATCATATTTAATATCGCATATTTGATTTGATTTTATTAGCATTCATTAATATCAGGATTGAATATAATGAAAGGAACTAGTTCCTAGTATGGTGAATGAAGATTCAAAACTCTGCTAAGAGATATTCTCATACTTAATGTTCAACAGCACCTTGGATAAAAATATATACATGCTTAGGGAAAATAGTTGAAGTTATTATTTTGCAGTTCATTAAAATATAAAATTATTTTATGCTGGTAACTGAATTACATGCTTGATTTATCCTTTTTATATTGATAAAATAATTATTTAAAATATATTATATGTTTGTATTTGTAAGTTTTGGAATTAATTTAATCATACACTTTTATAAGATATCAAAATTTTGAATTTAGACAAAAAAATTTATAATTTTATTGACAATTTTAAATAATATTTGAATATTTAAAAAGAACCGAAAAGATATAGGCTTTGAGGGGCCAATACTCTCCCTTGGTAGGCTTGTTTGACAATATCATAGCCCCGTTTCAAGGTGCAATTTCCAATACAGTCTGCTAGCCATAACCAATATTTATAGTGGACTAACCTGCAGCCCAAAGTTTAAATTGATCTGACATGATAGTTTCTGTTAATTATTTGATGACAAAAGTAATAAGAATGTTTAATGCTTAAAAATTAAAACGTTAAGAAGGTAAAATCTAAGCTTTAAAATGTTAAATGCAACTTATTCAAAAGTTATGGAGGTTTTTGTAAATTTTAGCCATATTTATTTTATTAAAATTTAGTCACATTCTTTTTGTCCGCACCAGGTAAGCCATATATTGAAGAATGATCACCACACATGCATGGATCCATGGATAACGAAATAAGCTTGATTAAGGAAACTGTGATATTTCTTATTCTAATATTCCATTATCTTACGTATATTCAAGACAGATATGCAATTAACATAACTTGTGGATATTTAGTTTGAATATGCGTATATTTGCTTGTATTTATCAGTTTTTGATAAATCTAAATAGACATATGATAGCAGTTAAATCTCACTAAACAATCTGTGGGTCTATGGGCTAAATCAAGTGATATAGAAATGAACTTGGTATCATCCCACAAGAAATTAAATTTGGCAACACCAAAGTAGTATAAAATCCATAATTTCCAAGTTATACTGCTACAATATCCACTTTTCACTTTCGTTTTTAGGTCTTTTCATGTCCATTTCTTAGGGGATGTCTTTGTTGGGGGATATTACAAGTATGTGACTGTTATGTCCATTAGAAAACATGTCTGATAGTTTCTTTAAAATGGATGTGATGGATATAAATGTCAAATTTTTATCTATTGTCCTCCCCGCCCCCATCTCCTCCCCCACGATATCTCTTTTCCTTCCCACTGTCTCTCTTTCTTGTTTATGCAATGTTTTTTTTAAAGGAAGGTTGTCATGTGCAGTCAACCCCGAAGAAAATTTTTGTCTGTCATAGAAAAGAGAATTCTTATTTCATCAATATCGTATCTCAGGAAAAGCGTGTCCGGCCGGTCGTTAAAGTTTGGACTGCGTCTTGTTACCAAGTAAAAAGGGTTAAAGTTTCTCGATCTTTAACGCCCAACATAAGGTAAGCCGTTTTATGGCTTTTAGTTAAACTAAACAATATAAAACACAGTATTGTTATAAAAAAAATAAAAAATAGTATTTAATATGTAGCGTTCATCAATAAAGAAGTGTGTGGAGAGGGTAGGGTTGCGGTGTGGTGGAGGGGAGAGCGTGAGTATGTGGACAGGATGGGTGTAACCTTTGACTGAAACAGCCTGGATAGCATTTGAGAGGGGTCGAGGAGGAAGCAAACCCCCCCCCCCAAATTTTGTTTTCTTTCCAATAAATAAACGAGGAAACGAATTAAATCAGTTTTATTGCTTTTTAGGATCAATTTAAAAAATATTTTTATATAAATTGAGATAAAAGAAGCTTCATGCTCTGTTTATACCTATACCCTATACCACGTCGAACACCAATCCCCTCCTTCCATGAAATAAAACCGGGATGCAAAATTTATACCAGAGTGGATCATAACAACGATTCTCGTGTAAGAAATTAAGCATGGGGGTTTCTCAATATAAGGGAGAGAGTAGAGGTTGGTAGCTCTAGGGGGAGTAGGAGGAATGAAGAGATCATTTGATTGTAATTGGGGAGTGAGAGTCGCATGAAGGAGCTGATCTAGGCCAAAACAAATCTAAAACAAAACTGCATGCAACAAACAATATACATAAATCCCTGGTCAGAAAATAACATTCTTTAAAACCAAGTTAATTTCAGAAACAAAAAAGCAATAAAAACAAACTACTATTTTGCTTGCATTGCTATTCTGATATCACCAAACAGGTTTATACATCCAAGTTGTATAACTACTTGATAAGTTCCATAACAGAAACATGGTGTATGATTAAAAAAATAATAAAAAAAATCTGAATATTGAAAAAAAAAAATTTAGGGTCATCGAAGGTGTGCCAAAGTTGTCAAAACATTCTTGGATGCCCGTTTTACATAACATTAAAACATATTATTCAGCCGCTCCTCCTCCTCCTCCTTCAGGCCATCTGACATTATTTGCTAGATTTTATGATCCTTCCTTCAAATATAAAAGTTATAGAATATGGCACATACAAACGATGACAATCAAATCTATTCTCTATATTTTGTGATACATAAAAGAAAATGTATCTCAATTAATATTTATGACTTCAGTAATGCTTGAAATGTTAGCCAACAATAAAATTTTCACAATCCCCATTGCAGCAATTGATTGCACGTCACATTAACATGGTTCACATGAAATTCCCTTTAATTTTCAGATGAACTTTTTGCTTGTTTTCTGTTAGAAAAGATTAAGAGAATTTGAGCTAAATGGACCCATTGGAGCTTCTTCCTTGTGCCCATTTGATAAATGAAAGCCCTGAAAGCTGCAGTTTGACTTACATGGGTTAAGATGTTAAAATACAAATAAAATTTTACTTAAAAATGTATTTAACATCATATGCTTTCAGAAATATCAATATATATATATATATATATGAACCTTTAAAATGGGAGCAAAAAGTATCATGATTATTAAATATAACTAAGAACTATTACATATTCATATACAAAAATAATACGGGCCCACCACAAAAATAATTTTTTATTAGCAATAGAATTAGCTAATCATTGTAAATTCCGTCGTCACTGAATTAATAATATAACCGAACAAAAAAGATAAGAATATTAGAAACTTTTTTATAACAAAGAAATAATTGTATCATAGATAAAATGTTCTAAAAAATGCAACACAAGATATCATAGAAACTCAAAATTAACAAATATAATCACAACCAAACAAAATTTGGAGGAAATTTCGAAATTGAATGATATTTCAAATAAAATTCAAATTAATAATTCATTACTAGCTCATTGTATAGAATAATTAGATTTCTAAAACACCCTATTTATCTTCTTTATTTTCTCACTATTTCTCTTACTTGATTATTGTTAAAGTATCATTAATAGGGATAATTTGAGAAAAATTCATTAAAAATTAGAAATATGCCATACATTTAAGATCAAAATTAACTTTCTAATTAGATGTTACATTGAAAGTACTTACTTCATTTTGACAAAAATGGTACTTCTTTCTTTGTAACATCAACATAGCTCACAAGTATAGCACATGATGTGCCAATCCGACACGAATGAAAGATGGAATTTTTTTTTTGGAAACTAAGATAATCAAATATTATCCAATACCTTGTAGTCTAGTGATAAGGTATCTCTTTGGTGGGAGGTCACAACTTCGATCTCGCCGTTATAACCCTATGTCGTTAGTGCCTATAATATCCGCATTTCTGTAGCTTGAACTAAAGGCTAGACCCGTAAATTATGTTATAATCCAAAGCCTATAAATAAATAAAAAAAATGACAAAGGGCAAAACGGTCATTTTGAATTAAAAAGCCTAGGGCACAAAAAGGTCAAAGTTGACCAAAAATGTCAAAGTCAACCAAGGGCAAGGTTAGAATTAAGAAAGAGTAGAAAAAGTGATGGCATTTTGGAAATTATGATAAAGGTAGAAAATGTGGTGGCATTTTCGTAAATAAGTGGTAAATAAAGGATTTCGTAGCTAAGTACGACTAAGAAATAATTATTTAAGGTAGCAGGAGTCCTCAAATACTGGAGACACAAACTAATAAAATTTTATTCGGGTTATAAATTAATTAATAAAATTATTTTCTGATACCCGGTGCGGGCAGTTTCGCTGAACGGAGAATAGCAGTGCCCGAAAAGCCCGAAATAGTATTTTCTTAGAAAATTAATTACGGAAAATTCAGGAAGAATTTTGAGGAATGGAAAAGAGCTTGAGAATAAGGGAAAAATATAGAATTTTTCCATGTCCTTAAGTCAAATTGGCCGCGGGGACCTGTTTTACGGAAACACGTGCCACCAGATCATGTAACTGGACCGGGCAAGGGCCCAGCCAACAAAATCTGACGCCTAGGGGTATGAAAAATCACCTTTTTTAGCTAGGAGGAGACAAGGTGATGTGGCTCAATGTGGATCAAGTATTTCAAATCTTGGCTCCAAGCTTTATTTCACATCACAACTTTTCCAAAAGCCACTTTAACTAAGCTTTCCTTCTCTCTTCCTCTCCCATTATCACGCCCTCTCTCCCTCTCTCTTGGTCTGAAAATTTGCTCTCCCTTCTCTCTAGAAAACACCACCTCCCAAGCAAGAAGAAGAAGATCCAAGTTTCCATTACTCTAGGTAAGGGTCTTTAGCCACCAAATCTCCCTCTTTTCTTGAGTTCGCTACTACTACTACCTTCTCTTGAGTTGTTCTTTGAGTGAGCCTTCCTTTTTGAGGATGATGGCTAGGACCTCAAGAGTTGAAAATGGAAAACAGAAGGTTTTAAAAGTAGTAAATGGTTACAAACTCTTCCTTCAGGGGTAAAAGACAAGTTGTTGGTTGTTGTTGTTGTTTAAGTTGTTGTAAAGATTTATGGAAAGCTCAATGTTATGGGGAGGTGCTGCCCAAATTTCTTTTGGTTTAAGGGAATATGTATTGGAGTAGATCAAAGTTAAGAAAAAGGGTTTTTGGAAGCAAGAAAACACATGGTTTCATGAAAAAAGTTGAAAAACCCTTCATTTCCTTATTTTTGCTATTTTTGTCCAAGCTAAGGAAAAAATAGAAAGGCTGTGTTTTGAGCATTTTGATGGTTCCATTGGCTTCAAAATGATGTTTTGTGTAGGGTAAAGCTAAGATATGGATTTTAGAAGCCTTAAGGGCCATAAAAATCAAGTCTTGAACTTGTAGGACTCTTAGGAAACCAAAAGGGAGTTTATTGCGTTTTTACAAGTTTTATGGCATCTTGATGATTGTATGTTTATATGAGTGTTATGCCATGATTTTAGGGGTTTAAGAGTTCCCAAAGAGCATCTTGAAAAGATCCAAGAACACCTTGGAAGTTGGATTTAAGGAAAGCTAGGATCTTGAGGTAGCAAAACCTACTAATCTCCTTTTATGTTTATGAAAATGAGTTGTGAATGTTACATGAACTTTTATGATGATTAAAGTGCATGATTTGTGTATGAAATGTGACTTCTGTGCTATGGACATATGCATATTAAATGAAGTTTGATGTGTCACATGTTTATATGTTCATACACATGCTTTAAAGTTATGTATGCACATTCACAATATCTTGATTATGTGGTTTTGCTATTGGGATTCCCAAATCTCATTCCCCCCAACTAACCATGTAGGTGGAAGCACAAGCAAGGGTAAGGAAAAAGTTATTGATGCATGAAGAAGTTGCTCCTTGCTTGCATGGTTTTTGTGTAAATATTGAGTTGCCAACTCTCTCTTGATGTTGTTGATGTTGTGTTGTAACTTTGAACCCCTACACAAAGTATCATGGGAATGTGTGATAAGGCATGCATGAAAATGGACTAAAACTAACAATAAATGTTAAGGGAATGGTCATGCATGATAAGGAAGAGTTAAGGAACCAAAAAGAGGTTTTTGTAACAGAAAGAAAAATTGGTTTTCAAAGTTGAAGGGTTCCAAAGGCCCTGAAAAATGAATCTGTTTCATGTGGGAATTAAAAATAGAAAAATAGCTCCAAATGAGCTGAAACTTCCCAGTCAGAAACTAAACATCCTAAGCTTTAAAATGATATAAAGTTTTCAAAATTTGGATGTGTATTTTGAGAGATATGATTTTCCAAAGTTAATGGGAAAAACTGGAAAACTGACAGAGACCATTTCGGACAGTATGTGGTTTTCGAATAAACTGTATCAAATGGTCAAGAATTGGAACCAATGAGTATTTTTTCCCTATATTTAACTTAAGAATAAAAATCTAGAAATTGGAATCACTGAGTTTTGATTTTTCTAGAATTAGTTATGAATTTTCAAATTTGGGCCAGAAAACTGGAAGTGGCACTGTGAACAGTACCAGCGTCTTTTCCGTTTTTAAAAATTCTAGTTCATAATTTTGGACAAATTTTTGATATCTAAGGCCCAAGAGTGATTCATAAGTGATCTAGTAAAAGAAAATAGGGGGAAAATAGGGGGTGTCACAGTGCCTACCCGTTTGAATTAAAAAAAGATCATCAAATATTTGATATAACAGAAGATATTTTTAGAAGGAGTTTCTTATTAAATGGATTGAGACTCTGAGGTCTATTCTCAAGTCAAACACGACATGTATAATACATTCAAACAAACAAATTAAGACAATAGTCTATGAAGGCACAATTATTCACACAAAAGGACAAAATGAAAATGTGGCCCAACAGAGTTAAATTATGCTTCCCCGGAGGACAAAATTTTAGAAAAGTCTACATGCACTATTTAAAAAATTGAAAATTAAAACTCCATTGAAATCAATATTATATTTTAAAAAGAAAAATGATTATATTGAAATTTTAAGTTAAGCTGTTCTAAGAATTATGTTATGGTGACAAAATAATATATTTTTTAGAGGCAAGATGTATATCTTCTCGTCTTCTTTATACACATTAAATATTTGAATATATATCTTAAAGTTTTATTTGGATACGCTGAAGATGAGAACTTTCATTCAAATGAGAAAACATTTTATTCGAATAAAATATAAAAGTTTTAATACTCATCTCAGAGTTCATTTGGATATGTTGAAAAAAAGGGCTTTCATTCAAATAAGTTTTTAAGTTCATTGGAATAACTACTAAAGATTTTAACACTCATCTTGAAGTTTAATTCGAATATGCTAAATATGAGAACTTTCATTTAAAAAAGAAACATTTCACGAATGAGCATCTGAATCAAGCATTAGATCGACTTCAGATGGTTGTAACTTCTTCGTTTCAATTCCAAATTAAGTCTACTTTCAAATGAAATAAAAAAATTCTCAACATTGATGTATTCCAAAAGATATGATAACCAAAGTGAGCAAAAGTCAGTGCTGAAGTGTTAAATCTTACCACCAAGTTTTGAAATTCATATCTCCTTCATATGAAATGCTTTGAGATTATTCTTGGTGTATATGAATCATGTTATGAGTCTAGTTTCATAAGAAATAATTTTTACATCAATTAGATAAGTGGTTTGAGATATATAATCAAAAACATATATCAGGAAAAGAGTTGTACTAAACATATGTTCTTGATATATGTTTAATATTTTGATTATATATCTCAACCCACATCTGATTCATATGAAACTTATTTCATATGAAAATAAACTTATAACTTGATTCATAGACACCAAGAACAATATCAAATCATTTCATATGAAGGAGATATGAATTTCAAAACTTGGTGGTCATATTTAACACTTCATCACTAATCTTTACTCATTGTGGTTATCATATATTTTGGAAGACAGAATTTTTCGAAAATTGTTATTTTATATGAAAGTAAACTCAAACAGCTTTCCAGGGATAGGTCATTAGTTAAATTTGGAGTTGCAACGAAGAAGTTACAGCTATTTGAAGTTGATCTAGTACTTGATTCATATGCTCATTCAAATGAAATGTTTTCTCATTCGAATAAAAGTTTTTATCTTCAGCATATTCTGATGAAACTTTAAGATGAGTGTTAAAATCTATAATAATCATTTAAATAAACTTAAAAACTCATTCGAATGAAGGCCCTTATTTACAACTATTCGAATGAATTCTAGAGATGAGTATTAAAACTTTTATATGTTATTTGAATGGATTTGAACCTCATTTGAAGGATTTCCTTTTATTTTCAAAGATGAGTATTACATTTTTGAATACTAATTCGAATGAATCATGTATCTCATTTGAATGAGCTCTCGTGATAAATATTGAAAATTTTATATTCTCATTCGAATATGCATGTGTTTCATTCGAATGAGAACCTTATTTTCACGATATTCGAATGAGCTTTCAAGATATGTATTGAAAAATTTAATACTCATTCGAATGAAACCAACCTATCATTCAAATGGAGAACTATTTTTCAAACAAATTTTTTAGTAACTCTTTCAAATACACCTTAATATAATCTTCATCTCCTTCTCATTCGAATGATGTTTTGAGATGGATATTGAAATTTATATATATATCATTCGAATGAATATGTATCATCTGAATGAAACTTCTCCTTCTCCTTTTATGACATCATTTTTTGTGTACTATTGCAGTGGGTATGAAGTGTTTCTTTCTCTGATGCGTCAACAACACAAACCCTTCCTCTAAATCAAAGCTTTATGTAATATAATTATATATGTGTGTGCATGTATCTCACAACAACAAAATACACATAATATTTGTAGATGAAAAATCACAGTGATTAAGACGAGCGAACCTTTAGTCGCCTTAAGTCCGCGTCACAGATTTTTACCGAATTAATGTAGTAAAGAACCAATCCGGGTCGTGTTCACTTTGAGAAGCTGAAAATGAAATTAAATTCTAATAATTAAGTGTGAGTAACCTAAACTGAAAATTGATTTGGGGAATTTTTATCTAATAAATTAGACTAAAATCATAACACTTCTTTTTTATATTTTTAAATATTAAAACAAGTGAACCAAATGAAAATAAATGAAACACAATTAAACGATGATGGAAATCAATTCTCCAACTCAACAACACAGGCAATATTAACTCTAAATTCAACACAATGTGATACCACAACATTATAATTGAAATTAAAGCTATAAATAGTCCAATATCAATTGCTAAACAATAATTCCAGTCACAATAATTTTCACAATATAATCCAAATTAAGCAATTAAAACTGTTTCAATAATTAGAAAAAATATCCTAAGACTTAGGAATTGTTAAACAATTATTGGACAGAAAATTAAAGCAACTAGAACTCCCCTTTGAAGACTCAAGCTCATGCCATTGTTGTTGAATTAGAGAATCCTAGAATTAGCCAAAAATTGCCATGGAAAACTCCAAATTGGACTTTTTGTTGCACCCCAACACTCTGACCTTCATCTTTCTTGAGCAACCACAACAGGGAGAAATGATTCAGAACAGCTAGACACGTGGTGAACAACAGAAAAACATCTCTGGTATGGCAGCAAATGAATGAATCTAGAAGTGGGGGAGTCGAGTCTCTGCACTAGTCCCCTTCACGATGATGCTCTCGGTGAGGCGTGTCAGGAGGTTTAAAGGCTGGAGCGATCATTGGACCAGCTGGAGCACCTCACAGAGAAGGATGAAGCATGAATGAGGGGTAGTTCGTGGGGCCAGTTCTGGAATCAATGAGGCAGTGGTAGCTCCTATATGTCGGTGAAAATGAAAGTGGATAATAGAGAACAAAACAGCAGCAAGCTCCCCTCGTAGTGCGGCTCTTCTTTCAAAATGGCTTTTGAAGAATGGAGTGATGGAAGTGAAGGCTCTGTGGAGGGTGAAGGAGATGTCATGTATATGAAATGGAGGAAGATTAATGGAGAGGTTGAGAGAAGAATGGATGTCCAGGTGGTGGCATCGGGTTTGTCCCTGGTGCTTCCAATGGAGGTGGATTGTGGATGAGTTCGATGAATAGGTGGCGGCTGGGTGATGAGGAGAATGGAAGAATGAATTGGGTTTTTGGAGCACCGTTTGTTAATGCCATATTTTGATGATAACAAAATGCTTTTAGAAATCATGAGGTTAAAATTATGTTTGAAGTACTCGTGTGAAATTACTTGGAGTTTATGTCTCAGAAATCAAGTTTGCATGAAAGTATTTGAAATACTCGAAGTGTTATGATTTATAACTTGAGTATCGAACCATTTTATGAAATGAAAATTAATACTTTCAAGCAACACTTGAGTGTTTGGTGAAAGTAATAAGAACACTTGAAGTGTTGGAAGTCAGAATGACTTGTAACAGAACACTTTCATGTGAAACTCAAGTTTTAATGTTGAAGTGTTGCAAACACTCGAGTGTTATACTTCAACATTCGAGTATCGAGTCTCCTTTTCAACCTTAGAACAACACTTGTAACACAACACTTGAAGTTATTATGAAAGTGTTGTCAACACTCGAGTTATAGATTTCAACACTCGAGTGTCGTGATCCTTTTCAAAATCAGGACAACACTTGAAGCAAAAAACTTGAGTGTTAACTGAAAGTGTTGGTCAACACTCGAGTTCTATTTTTCAACACTCGAGTGTCGAGTTGTTTTTCAAACTATAGCACTTCACTTGAAGCACAACACCTGAGGTTATTGAGAAAGTGTTGTCAACACTCGAGTATCGAGATCAATTTCCAAAGCTGAGATAACACTTGAAGAAGTAAACTTGAAGTGATGACTCGAAGTGTTGCCAACACTCGAGTGCTTTCATACTAACACTCGAGTGTCGTGATATTTTTCAAACTTCAGCACAACACTTCAAGTACAACACTTGAGTCTTTACTGAAGGTGTTGCCAACACTCGAGTTTTATATCTGAAACACTTGAGTGATGAACTATTTTGAACAACAGCCTGACACTTGAAGCATAACACTTGAGTTTATGATAAAGGTGTTGCCAACACTCGAGTTCTGACTTTACAACACTCGAGTGTCGAGACATTTTTCAAATACTGGCACAACACTTTAATCATAACACTTGAGTTTTTGGAGAAAGTGATGTCAACACTTAAGTATTGACATCTTAACACTCGAGTGCTCATAATCTGATTCAAAATCCTTTCAATATTCCAGGCCAACACTTGAGTATTTACATTGAAAGTTCAAGTGTTACGTTTTCCTAACGGCTATTTTTCTCTGACAGCTTTTACCAACTCTCTGCAACTTTCCTTTTTGATGATTAACAACGTTTCAATCTCACCTATCCTCATAAATGAAGAAACCATGAATCATGCGAAGGGAAAAGGCTGCCCATACCTTTCGCAGACAAATCAAACAAACCAGTTGCCATCGCCGCGTTGTTTGATACGCATTTATTGCATATTAATGGTGAAGCAGAAGAGGTTGTTGATGAGAGTAACGGACATTAAACTCTTTCCAACGGAAACTTCATTACTCTTCATCTATAAAATAACCAAGCATTCATTACGGAGAACGATGACGATTACACTGATCATTCAAAACCATTTATTACATTCTCTGTAAATCATTCTTTTTAGTTGTTGAGCTTCATTATTAGCTATCTACTCTTTGAGAGAGATTTTCTGAGAAAAATTTATTACAAACCTGTGAGTTATTCAAGGTTCCTTGAATTTGTTGAGTTGAGAATTGGTCAGAAAACAGAGAGTGTGAGTCTTTGTTTTAGTGCATATTGTAAGGGGGAGTGTGATTCTCCTTTGTAAAGGCTTGTTTGACCTTGTTTGTTGTTGTTTAGTGGATTAAAAGCTCAGAGGTGCTCTGAGGACTGGACATAGGTCAGAAGGACCGAACCAGTATAAATCTCCCATGTTCATCTCTTTCTCTGCCTTGCTTGGTGATTTTGTTTTAATTTGGCAATTTCTGTTTTAATTTATAAATTGACCAATTCACCCCCTCTTGGTCAAATCCTATTCTAACACCGTTTTTCGTGAGGAATATGAAACTGATGGTCTTAAACTCCAGGTGTGTGGCGTATGTGAATGGCCCAAGAGAAAATGAATAAGGTAGCCGAGACTCCCTTAAGGTGGAGGTGGAGTGTTTGGGCTGGATCAATGAACAATCAAGGAAATGGTATTAGGTGGAATAATGGGTTCATGGAGGTGGTCCCTGGATGATGAATAAGTTGATAAGGCCCATTGCAATTTGAAAGCCCAATTCTCAAAATAATTATAAGGTTTGCAAATCCAAAGCTTTTGATCCCAATTTCTTCCAAATGTGCCTACAATAACAATTGGTACTGGGCAGCATCAAAGGTCCTAAAAATCAATTATTCAACAAAATGATGAAAAATATGACCATTTAACCTTGATTAGATTTAATTTCACATAATTGTCATCCATCATATTTAATGCATTTGAAACCAATAAAAGCCCAACAATAAGACCAAAATTCCCCCAAAATGTTACAAATTCACTTGACAAAATATGATTAATTGAGATTACCCTCTGTTCCTCTTTTCTCCGTCTCTGGCAATGCAATGAGCTACTTTTAAGTTTATGTTTCAACACATGAATGCTTTATTTGCAATGCCATGTTAGGGGCAAGTATGCCTTTGGCCCTCTTCCATCGCACACTTAAATTTGGCTTCCCACTATTTTTCGTGGGAAGAAAGGTTCTAGCATTCAAATTATTCCGATGGAGAAACTCTCACTTTGATGTATATTATTGAAAAAGGAGTACAAGATCAATCTTGAATTTCAGAGATATATCCAAGATTAATCTTTATCAATCTTGAATTTCAGAGATATATCTAAGATTAATCTTTATTAATCTTGATACTAGAAAATTCAAAAGATATTTAAGATTAATCTTTATATTCGAAAATTCAAAAAGATATTCAAGATTAATCTTTGTTAATCTTGAAATCCGAAATCTGAAATTCAAGATATGAAATTCGAATCTTGCAATCTTGATTTGGATTAAATCGATCTGATCAAATCACATCCAGTTAATTAATCCAAATAATGAGCCAACGAATTTAATTTATCTTTATAAATTAAATTAATGTCAGTTATTTAATTTATCAAATAAATTAAATATTAAATTAACCCACACAAATATTATTTACATAATATTGTGCAATTTCGAATTTTATTATATATATACATATATATATATATATAAATTTGAATAACCCTAGAAATAAAGCTTATGTTGGGCTATTCTTGCGTGTGACCCAATAGGCCCATATGAAGTTGGCAGTGGGCTAACATTAACATAAGCTCACAAATTGAAAGTGGTCTCTAGCAAGACATTACGACAACCAAAATCATGCGAGATCGCTAACACAACGTAACCTTTTATGGAACCACATCACGTCCCTTTTGTCACGCGATATCTCGGTCAAGGATGAGGCATGGATGACATCATCCTCTTATTCTCAACCTTTACTTTCTCGATCCCTGAGCAGTTTGATCAAAGAAAAGAAAACTCCTTTTCGTTATAGTATGGCAATACATTTCTCAGACTCACTCATCGATGGGCCCAGTAATATCTCTCAACTAACGTGAGGGACAAATTCCATCTTGATCACTCACATTCCTCCACATGAAAACCCTTAAGTCCGATTATAGCCTTTATCATCACCCGGTCAAAGGTGACTTTTGACTAGGTCAAAGCTTAGTGACTCTCATGTAGGAATCCATGATGATCTCAAGTCAAAGGGCATTGTGACGTGATTACATATGAGAAAAGCTAATGACTTAATCCATGCAACTTTCTCATAGCGGGTCAGTCTAGCACCATGTACTCTTACAAGTGCTTATGACTTTGACTCGTATCTCCATATCTCATCACATCAAAGTCATACTGGTCTTACCTTATCTACGCTCCCACGTATACAACAAAACATGGACATTTAAGACGATATTCATATTTCGTCTATGGCACAATTTCCAACAAAATATCCAAAGATATCCCTCCTCTATTGAGAGAGTCAGATGATGCCATCACCAAAACAAATAGTAATGTGTTAGTATATAAAGATCCTACATACAGCGAAGGGCATATACGGAAGTCAAGTGCATATCCAGATCCAATTGATGCTTCTCAATAAAACATTCATTTATTACATTGATGAAAAAAATACGAAAACTAAAAGCAAACAACTCCAGCGTCATTTGCCAATATAGGAATGCCTATGTTGCAATCATTGTTAAATGTGAACAGAACAACAAAACTATGCTTGAGCTTTCTCTGTGGATTATTCTGTCCATTCCAATTAAATCGATTATCGGCGCATCAACTGAACACTTCAACAGAAGAGATCGTCATCTTCTTGTCTATATCTGATTAATTTTCTTTATCTATAAGCAGAGGTAGGAGCACAAAGCACTGAGTTTAAGAAGGAAAACTGAGTTTAAGAAGGAAAGGAAGGGATTTAGCTCAAGCAGTTGCTTGTTGGCTCACTGAACTGTCCTACAGGAAAAGAAGAAAAGACTATAGGACAAGATATAGGATGCATGTTTCGGGTTCTGCTGGAAGATAAAGACATTGGAAGGAGAGAAATCAAAGACGCGTACCGAGAAAGAATAGATAAATACAGAAATTGAAGATAATAGAGGAAATCGCGTACCGAGAGAATTCAAGTATAGATCGAATAGTCGTGCGGTGTAGATGTTGTTGACTGCAATTGAATGCAATCGAATCCATTAGAGTAGCTGAAGACTGCTGCAGGACGATTTTCAACCACTGAAGAACAAACAATCGAAGCAAGCGAAGGAACCAAAGTACGGTGATGAGAACATGTAGCTGTTGCGGTGATGAGACATTGAGACTTCGTGATTTCAATAGATGAGATATGTGCCGTTGAGCTGTAAAAATTGGAAAATTGAAAAATCGCATCATGTAGATTGGAATTGTGGGTTAAAGAAAACAATCCGTTATGGGACCGTCATCGGCATACAATTTTTATTTTTTATTTTTGTTTAAGCATTGTATCCTGTTAGATATTGTTGAATAGGTTACTTTATCACTGTTATTCAAACACCCATGAACAACTTTCGGTTATTTGCTGAATAGGGTTTGAACAGATGAATAAAGAGAAGGGAACAAAATTGTCCAGTCAAGTTTAGAATTAGGTCGCTATGTTTTTATTTCCCTTTTTTACCGGATCCATGAAGTTTAGCCTGTTAGCTCCGTTAATCCTTAATACTCACAATCGTTTGAAGAAAAAAGCTAACGGTTTTAAAAATCTGTTGAGCATCAATGAAGTGGCAATCTGACTAAGCAAATTAAAACCCCTTCGTCCTTGTTCCTGCTTCAATCAGTTTAATGTCTCCTTCCTTCTTCGCCGCCCCCAAAATGCAACTCAATGCACCCATCCTTCAACAGCCACGGTTCCCTTCAACAAGAATGCTCTTGGCTTAGCATTACAAAAGCGAACGAACCTGAGCGGTTGTTCAAGAGTTAGCATAACAGAAGCAAAAGAACCTGAGCGGTTGTTCATGAGTGAGAAATGAGGGAGACTAGCATGGCTAGGCATTTCATCACGGCAGAGTGATGAAGCAGTTGGTGAAGAAGGGAATTAACGGAATAAACTCGAAGGACCTAATAAAAAGGAGAAAAATGCAGGGACCGGATTCAAAACTCGTGGAAACTATGAGAACTGCGGAATTAATTTTCCCCATAAAGAAAACTGAACATACACTGAGATAATTGGATATGCAGAATGTGGTGTCTCCTTGGAGTATGATGATCATCGAGTGATTGGTTACGCACGCGAGTGAGCGTTGTAACTGTTTGAATGATATGTCCTAACCCATATATGGGGTCAAAGCAAGTTTGTATTATTCAGATTTCTCATTAATAAAAGATTCCTCTTTCTCTGGTCAACCACGTGTGGAGACCTCAGGAGTCAAGACACCTCGATCCAATTCCAATAAATCAAAGCTCTAGATGCCAATAATTATGCTTTTTAAGAGTGTGGAAGAGTATGTAAATGAATGACTTTGGAGAAGATGCAACAAGCATGAAGGGTACAAGTCATAGGTTAGCCAAAATGGCTAAACTCTCCTCATTGGCTTATGCGATACGATATTCCTAGTTTCCAAGTGGATTCGAGCGTCATCGTTCACAAACGTTGCATGCCCTGCGAATCTAAATTGAAGCAATTTTATTAAAGATGCCTCGACTTGTGCTTATAAGCACTTATTTTAACATTCAACAGTGTTTTTTCGTAAAACGAGACAATCTCCTCCACATATTTGCATCGACTTGTGTAAAAGCACTTATAAGCACTTCTCCACCGCTTTGCCAAACGGACCCATTATTGATCACTAAATATAACCACATAATTTGTATTAGATAGAGGTGGATTAGGTTTTATGGGTTGGACATGTGGTTTTTTATTCCTAACTCAACCCTCTAATACGTAGCCAGTGGCTGGATGGCCCTTTTAATTTTTTTTTAATTTTAGTTTCAATAAAATAGAAGTTATTATAGAAATTGGGTTGAATCTAATGAAAGGAACTAGTTCCTAGCATGGTAAAGTAAGGTTTAGAACTTTGCTGATATATATTTTCATATTTAGTATTCAACTGCACCTTAAATAAAAATATATGCATGCTCAGGGAAAAGAGTTGAAGTTATTATTTTGCACTTCAAAAAAATGTAAACTTATTTTATGCTGGTAACAAATTACATGCTTGATTTATTTTTTTATATTGATAAAATAATTATATAAAATATAGTATATATTTATATTTGTAAGTTTTGAAATTAATTTAATTATACAATTTTATAAGATCTCATAATTTTGAATTTAGACAACAAAAAATTATAATCTTATTGAAATTTAAAAAATGTTTGAATATGTAAAAAGAACAAAAAAAAGGGATTTGAGGACCAATACCCTCCCTTTGTAGGGTTGTTTGACAATATCGTTTTAAGGTGCATTTTCCAATACAACCCACTAGCCGTAACCAATATTCATAGTGAGCCCAAAGTTTAAATTGATTTGACATGGTTGTTTCTATTAATTATTTGACGACAAAAGTAATTAACAACAACATTTAATGCTTAAAAATTAAAACGAAGTTAAAATTTAAACTTTAAAACATGAAACGCAACTTATTCAAAAGTTGGGGAGGTTTTTGTACATTTAAGCCATATTTATTTTATTAAAATTTACTCACATTCTTTTTGTTAGCAGCAGGTAAGCCATACATTTAAGAATGATCACCACACATGCATGGATCCATGGATAATGAAATGAGCTTGATTAAGGAAATTGTGATATTTCTTATTCTAATATTCCTTTATCTTACATTCACGACAGATATGCAATTACAATAACTTGTTGATATTTAGTTTGAATATGTGTATATTTGCTTGTATTTATCTGTTTATCCTGTTTTGATAAACCTAAATAGACATATGATAGCAATTAAATTTCACTAAACAATCCATGACTCTATTGGCTAAATCAAATGATATAGAAATAAACTTAGTATCATTCCACAAGAAATTAAATTTGGCAACACCAAAGTAGTATAAAATCCATATTCTCCCAAGTCACACTACTACAATAGACATTTTTCAATTTCCATTTTTAAGAATGTGACAAGTTCTGCATTTTTTAAAATTTTTATCCATTGAACTAATCTAAACAATACCATTGGCCAAAAAAATCTAAAGCAAACCTGCATGCAACAAACAATATACAGCAAACCGTTGTTATCACATAAATCACTGGTCAGCAAATAACATTATTAAAAACGAAGTTAATTTCAGAAACAAAAAGTAATAAAAACAAACTACTATTTTGCTTGCATTGCTATTTTGTTATCACCAAACAGGTTTATACATCCAAGTTGTATAACCACGTGATAAGTTCCATAGCAGAAACATGGTGTATGATTGAAAAATAAAATAAAAAAAATCTGAACATTGAAAAAGAAATTTAGAGTTATCGAAGGTGTGCTAAAGTTGTCAAAATATGACCTCATCGGCCTCTCTTGTACTTGTTGCCCTTTGACTTAGCCCACTTGATTGCTCCTTCACCTGACAAGAAGCTGTAGCTAATATAAG
>JANTPZ010001798.1:22321-36076 GCA_025593235.1 Vachellia pachyceras | reverse complement strand
GAAAGAAAAAAATAGAAAAGTAGAAAGAGAAAGAAGGAAAGAAGTGTGAAAAATGAAAGAGAAAAAATAGGAAAATGAATAAAAAGTATGAAACAAAAAAATCTAAGTTTCTAATCGATGTTTTGTAATCAAAATAGCTTTTCTAAAAAAATTTTATACATTTGACAAAACATACGTTTTGGGTCAAAACCTGAATTTTAAAACAAAGCCTAAGTTTTACAACTTAATCCCAAACAAATCCTAAATCACACAATTAATTAATGTCCAGTTCTCCAATTATTGGGGTGATCACGAGTTAGTTATATTTGTGTTCTTATCCCTCAAAAGGCCAAAAAAGGGAATAAACAATTATGAGTCGGATGAAGTGGTAATATTTTTATACTTTTAAATAAAAAGTATAACATTTTATTTTTTCTACACGTATTAGTCTTATATTATCTTAATTACAAAAATATATATAATAATCTTTCGTCCTTTATCAAGCAAAAGTTCACCAGAGATAAGTTCAAGAAGCTTGACAGAAGCTCTTGGCATGACATGTACTTATAAAAATACTTTAAAAATCATTTTTTAACTCAAAAGTTTGAATCTAATCTTCCACTCCACTAAATGATGAGATAGCCTTGTCATCGGAAGATAATTTCTTCATCTGCTTCCTCCAGGTCGAATTTAAAAAATAATTTGATTTAAAACATAAATCACTTGCAAGCAATTAATGCATCTTTTTTAATTTTGTCCGTGCATTAATATCATTTCTAATTTTGTTAATTAATGCTCATATAATCCATATTTTTAATAAGGTGAAGCGAGAAAATATTTGAATTGATGATATATTAAATAAATTAAGAAATTAACTGTTATTTTTGTATTTAAAGTAATATGGACAAAAATTATAAATAAGATAGCTTTTTAAATTCCTGTGTAGTGTGTGAAAATCACACTTACTTTAATTTATATTTTTTCGAATTCTTCGAATTACTTTAACGAAAGGAATCTTCTGTTAAGTCGCACTTAGAATAAATTAATGTCCATCGTACAATTATTGAATATATCTTCTTTCACCAATAATAACATATGAATAATAATTAGGAGTACTTGGAAAGATTTAAATATTTTTATATGAAAAACTATATTATTTTACTTTCAAATACAATCCAATAATTTTTATTTTAATGTATAAAAAATTCTTATTATTGAGGTCCTAAATATAATAAGAACTAGTTTAAAAATTAACTTGAGTCATAAATATAAGATATTTTTTTCATTTTATTTTTATATTTATATTTTATTTAAACTAATTTGTTTGGCTTTTAAACTAATATACAATTTACTGATATACATAAGCATTTTAAAGAGATCATGTAACATTGAATAATTTATTTAACTTTTTTTATCTTCCCAAATCAGTAAACTAATATTAAGAAATCCAGATAGCATGCTTATTTATATATAACATAATTAGTGAACCAAGTGTTTCACAAAAATGCAGATGAGTTGTATTTTGTATTATAAAAATTTACTCCTCTGTTCCTTTTTTAAGATAGAATTGTTGGGTATATTTCTTCTATTTGTAAGGTGCAGGAGGAACAACTTCCCAACAGTATATACAAGTTAAGACAAAACTATCTTGAAATCCATAAAAATTATTTCAAAATTAATAAATTTTTCTTAGATTCCGTAAATTCTTCTCGGAATCTGTAAACTCTTTTCTCTCAATAGATTCCCAAACAGATACAAGATAGATTTAGGCATTGTGTCAAATTTTTTTTTTTGTAAATTCCCCATTCTACCCCATTAATTATAAAAGTCCCTCATTTGATTCTCCATTTTTTAAGATAAATTTATCTCTTTACCACACTTTTTTTCTCCACCACATATTCTCTTCCAAATAAGTTAGGGCAATTTTGTGAGACAAAGTTCATTTTTTTTTACATGTTTATTATAACTAACTGACTTTTCAAACAACAAAACTTGGTTAATTCTATTTGTTAAAAAAGGACGGAGGGAGTACTAATTATAGTTAAGTTAGTTATCTATAATAAATATGAGTTGATTTTTTAAATTACCGTTTTCATCATGACTACCATCAATTAAAATCTCTTAATATATGCAGTCAATATGGATATATACCTTAGGAAAAACATTGTCAATTTGGGAGATAAAATGCATTAAGATATTATATTGAAGATCAAATTTAATTTCAACTATATCTTACATTAAAGATAATTGTGTATGTTGCAAAAACATTGACATACATAAACCACACTTTTCATGGGCAGCCTGTGGCCTTGCTTTCTGGTATACACCCACAGCCTTGCCCGTTATTTATATTTATTTGCTCCACTAGCTTATCACTTATCAATTATAAAAATAAAAAGAATATTGAATCACATTTTTTTAAAATAATTATTATTAGGATATAAGAGAAGATGATATAGATTTCTAGATATTTTATTTATTCTAGCCTTATTATATCTCAAAGTAAAATAGTCTTGGAGATCGTGTTTTTAGCATGAAAATTTGTTTTCCTTATTTGCTTGTTTTACAAAAAGTTAGAGGAAAAAATCCTAGAAGTTTTTTCATGTTTGGTTTCTGCTTTATGAGTTAAACCGTGTGAATTAATACTTTCACCTTGTCGAGAAGAACTTGTTTTTCATGTATGAGCTTCCACTTAACATGTGAATGAAGTCATCTACTTAAACATATGCTTCATGTTCTTGACTTTTATTTATTGCTCTGACATTGCTGTATAACACAATGTACCAACAAATTATTGATATGGTCAGCAGTTTTATTCATAAAATGGGGAGGACACAAATTTAAATTTCAAGAAATATACTTGATGGGAGAAGCGAAAATATATAAACTCTAAACTTCATGTTAGCAAAAAAGAAAGAGATTAGTCTCAAGTTCAAATTGATTTGGGAACATCATTGATAACTAATGCTCCGTTTGTTATAATGGAATTGATTTTAATGGAAATGGATATGAAAATGGGTTTTAAAAGTACGTTTAGTATGTCATAAAAATGAGGATGGAATCCATGTATTTGTTTTTTGTTTGAATGGTGATTTTTTTGGAAATGTAACCAAAAAGACTATTTTACCCTTGATCAAATTATAAACTTAAAAAAAAGCTCCAAAAGGGTATTTTTGTCCAAAAATATGTTGGCTCCATGTAATTGAGATGAATTCCATAGGTTGAGGTGTGGAATTGAAAATGGGTGTTTTTGTGGAATTGACTTCCACATAGATTTACAATTCTATTAAACCAAACATGTCAACCTTATGAAATTAAATTCCAATTCCAATTCCATACTTCCATTTCCACCCTACCAAACAAGGGATAAAAAAAAAAGTGATCGCTTCATTGTCCATTACTCGCCTTTGTAAAATTTATGATGCTTTAAGCCTTATGTCTACATATGTCAATGAGCTTGGTTGTTCTAAACTCCAACTTTTGGTAAGCCCTGATTAACAAAGGCATTAAAGTTTGTTGAAAAACATTTTCCATTGTACTTAATAATTAAATTAATCACTCTACTTAATGTAGGAAGTTCAACTCTAATTTCTTACTTTTTTCTTGAAAAATTCTAACACTTTAACATGGTTACTTAACTCATGGCGATTGTTGCTGGAAGTTTCAGCTGTGACAAAAAAAAGTTGGCAAAGGGTATCTTTAAAATTATTAAAAAAGTAATAATTTACTCTGACGACTGCCACATCACTACCATTCTCTGCACACCACATATATGATACATCAACTACGCCACATGTTGCCATCTGATAAATCTAAAAATTTGCCTTCTCCATGAATTGAATCTCAAACCCCTTGAGGGTGGTTGTGACCGTGAGCCTTTATCAATTGAGTTAAAATGACTTTACATGTTTTAAATGCATATCTAAATATATATATATATATAATATGTTACTACATAATAATTATATATATTTATATACACATACATTTATGTGTATATATTGTTTGTACATATATCTATATACACAATATTATAATATTATTAGAAATTTAAAGTAAATTGGATGATAATTTTAATTAATGCATGTGTTTATAATTTTATATATTTACATTTTACTTTATATATAGTATATTATTGATTGAAAAATAATTTTTATACACTTATATAATTATTAATTTCATAATCTTTTATTTTTTAAAAATATTATTTTTGATACAAATTTATACACAAAATAAATATTACATTTCTTGCCTTCGGCAACAACTGAAAAAATTCAACGTTAAAAGTAATACTTTTGGCAGCAACTCAAAAAAGTTGTTGCTAAAGGTATGGCTTCAACGGCAACGAAAAAAGTCACCGCTGAAAGTCTAGTATAAATAGCCTTAGCGGCGATAGGAAATGTCACCACTCAAAGTGACCTTCAGACATAAAAGCAAGTGTTGAAAATACTCATATTCCAAGCTTTTTGCACCAAAAAGAATCAAATGTAAGTGTTGAAAATATGAAATATAAGTATTAAAATACTTAAGATCATTATTGAAAAAAATTGAAAAACTCATTGTGAAAATTGTAAAGACAAGTCATTAATTAAAATATGAGTATTTTTCGGGAAATTACTAATAAATTATAAAGACAAGCCATTAATTCCAATTGGGATCTTGCAATCCTTCATGATAACAGGGAGAGTTTCAATGCATGGATTTGTTGGCCAAAGAAGCCTTGGAGTCGAACAATGAGCTGATTTATTGATAGGTCCCTCCAACTTTTTGTTCGAAGCAAATGTTACTGACATAAATTAACATTTGGTTGGTTTTCTAGACTAGGGTGTTCATTTGATGTAACAGTTAAACTTCAAGAGTAATCTTGTCTTCTTTATCCAAAATAAAATGTTCCTACTTCATATCACCCCGTCTCGCCACTTGGGCTCAACGCTCAAGCATACCCTTTTCTCTTGCATCATCAGCACCACTCACTCACCATCTTCCACAAGTCGCCGGTCACCGGTTTCCGCTCACCCTCTTCCGTCAAATCAGTGTTTGCCGCCTACTCATCCTTTTCGTCACACCACCTCCTTTGTTATCTTGTTCATGATTGATGACAGCAATAATAACCTGCTACAACAACTTTGATGGCAGCCTCCTTCAAAAATGGCGACGACGGCCTCCAACTAGACGGCCATGTTTCTCTAGCCTTTGATCTGATCTAGAATTTATTAACCCTCTCCTTTGTCTCTTCTTCTCCTCAGCAACCCCTGTTACAATGGCTGGCTTGAGTACTTGAGAACAACTATAATCCCTTAAGTTTGAACCGGCCACTTGTGATGCCACTTTCAACTTCTTAAATTTAGTCAGATGCTTGAGAACCTTAACAACTCCCCCTTATCACTTGTACAGTTGAAATCTTTGTCCCACTCAAGAGTTCTCAATCTTGAGTAGCTCCCATAATATAGATGATTACATTGAGCACACTTCTCTCTATGAAGTATGAAGTAGATTATGTTAAAAATTGATGTAAATGAAGGGAGTATAATTTCAGAGTCATCCAAGTATGTATGTGTGATTTAGAGAATCAATATTTTGCCACTGCATGCACTAGCTCACTCTCTGCTCTCTTGCCCATCTTGAATGTTTCTTCTATTTATAGTTCATGTTAGACATTTTATCGTTGCATTGAGCCTATTCTTCCCATTGAAACTTTTCTTTTGTCATTAGACGTGTAAAAAAAAGTGTTCATTAGAGAGAACCATCTTCCAATTACTTTCAGCTTGATCATTCAAACTTTCAGCATTAATTGCTTTGACATAAAGTAGATGGTTGTTGATGAAAATTAAACGATTGTGTTGAACGCCCATGATGAATTCAAATACCCATGCCCTATTGGTAAGTTAGTTAGATAAACATTTATAAAGGTAGATATGACTTATGACAGTTAAGCATGTTTTAGAAAAATGTTTTCAATAAAATCGATGCTCTAACGTTTTGAAACAAAGAGTAACTTGAAAGAGATAAAGTCATTTGCTCAAGTGATTTTGAAGATACTCAAGTGACATTTACAACTCCTTTCAAATAAATGATGCTTTGAAGAATGACTCAAGTGTTAAAATTACCTTCACTACCTAATGTTACTCAAGTGCAAGTGAAAGTGATAGAAAAACTTGATACTCGAGTGAAGATTTTTTTTCACATGAGTGAAGGGAGCCTTTACTTGCATGCCAAATTCAAGTGTGAGTGAAAGTGGAGGCAAAAGACTTCATCACTCGATTGACCAAACATTCACTAGAGTGAAATTCAGTTTCACTCCCAAACTGACTCAAGTGACAACTGAAAGTTGAGGTGTAAAACAATTTTTGAATTGACTCGAATGATATTAATTTGAATCGAGTGATTTTGTTGAAAACTCTTGGCTTCACTCAAGTAGACCTAGGAGTGAAGTAATAAAAGTTCCCTGACTCAAGTGATAAAGCATGACTTGAGTTTAACTCTTTTCCAAAACATTTTCTGAATCAAGAACCTTTAACTTAATACAATGAAACTCATGACTTGAAAATGCATATGGGTAAGTTTCAGATTTTGGCACAAAGTTCAACTTGAAACAGCCATGTCTCTCTCAATTCAACTCCAAATTTTGCAAATAATTTATCCTTGAAAAGCTCTCTGAATTTACTTCCAAATGCAAGAAAAATCATTCCCAAAGCTATTGTCTTTTGAAAGGTGTTATAGCCACAATAAGCAAAGGTCAGCGATAAGACATGAAATCTTACCACTATTTTTCAAAATTCATATCACCTTCATATGAAATTCTTTAAGCTCATTCTTGATGCCTATGAATTGAACTCTGAGTCGAGTTTCATATGAAATAGGTTTTACATCAATCGGATCTATGATTTAGGAGATAGGCTCAAAACACTAAGCATATGTCAGGCTGGAATAGAGGCAAAGCTGTATAGAGACGTCAACAGTCGAGTGAGCCTAATTGACTTAAGTGAAACCTTCAAAAAGCATCATAACTCAAGTGATTTGAATCTTAACTTGAGTGAGGAGTTCAAGAATCACATGTGAAGGTGTCATACAAGCTTGGAGGATAATTCAATGTATGATAATATAATTTCCATTTGAGACATTTTAAACCTTCAAATTGAGTTATTTTAATACATCAACATCCAATTTCAAATCTAAAAACTTAAATCTTGATGTTCCTATTTTATCTTGTAAGTTCTTTTTTCAATTTATCTTTTTCTTGATCATTCTCCACAATTCAACCTGACAACTTCTTTCCTTTCCTTGACCAAATTACATAAGAAATTTATATTAAATATAGTAGATAGTCAATATATATTATGAAAACTTTTTACTCTTTTTATCTTTAACATCATCAAAACTAATCATATCTAATAAAAATTGAAAATAATTATTTTTATATATAATATATCAAAATGTAACTTTTTTTTATATAAAATCCAATTATTTAAACAAAATATAAAAATTTGAGAAGAGCCCAAAATTGAGGGGTAGCAAAGGGAGCAGTCGGTACCCCTTTCCTAATTTCTGCAATAGTCTTCCATGTCAGCCATCAACATCAACCTATTTATAGATCTATGTTTTCAGATTCATTGTGATTTGTACTTCTAATGGCAACTGTAATTTCTGTTGGTCAACGGTTTCAATTTCTAGAGGTATGATGGGTGTAAACTTTCAATTTTTGTATGGATGGTCCGAAGTTTCACGGAAGAGGAAAAATGGGAGGCTCTTTTTTTGACAAAAATTTTTTCTCAAGCGCAACATGAAGGCTCATTTGTGTTGGCATATTTTTACAATAAATAGATGTAATTTTTTAAAGGAAGATATTTTATTTTTCAAAGGTTATATCCTCAAAATAACGAGTTTATTTGATGGGTTATATAAGTGGTTATAATTCTAAAATCATGTATCACTTACATACCATAAAGATGTAACTGTTCATACAAAAGTCATTATGGTTGTATTTTTTTATTGAAATTGTATGGTTGTAACTTTTAATTAAAGAGACATTATTTAAAAATATACCACTTTAAGACATATCAACATAATTTATACATATCTCCCCATCTCTCCATTTGGACACACCATTTTTACACACAATAAGATCAAACCTACTGTCTTTCACTTTCAGTGCACACATAGATAAAGCTAAATTATCACTTTGTAAAAGTCTTTGTTGTCTTGGCTTAAGTGTAGGAATGTAGGTTATACTCAAGGGTCTCTATTGTACCTTACAAGAAATTCACCGGTTAATCGAACTTACACCGTATAATATAGGGATAAAGATAGGCAAATTAAGTCTAAAAAAAAGTATTGCATATATCTTAGATACATCATGCACAACTTTATTCTTCATATCTTCTTCTTATACTCTCATAAAACCATTCCAACCAACAGTCTTTAGGCTTAATTCCGTAAATACAAATGGCTTCTTTGAAGGAATTGACTACACATTTAGTGAGGTTAGAAAAGTTTAAAGGAGGCAACTTCTTAAGATGACAAAGGAAGATGAAGTTTCTTCTCACAACTTTAAACATAGCTAATGTCCTTACCACTCCCAAGCCATAATATAAGAACGAGAAAGTGAAACTATTGTTGATATCATAGAGAGATAGAAATGGGAGAATGATGATTTCATCTATAGATTAGACATATGCTAAATGGGATTTGCAATGCTCTATTTGATGTTTATTAGGATTTAGTATTTGCAAATGATCTCTGGGACAAACTTGAGATAGGTACATGCATGAAAACACAAGTAAGAAGTTTCTTGATTCTCATTTCAATAACTATAAAATGATTGATGGAAAATTTGTCATGGAACAATTGCATAAGATACAACATATTTTGAATAATTTTAAACAACAAAAAATGAATATAGATGAGTATATTGTTGTCTCCTCAATTATAGACAAACTTCCTTCTTCTTGGAAAGACTTCAAAAGGAGTCTTAAACATGAAAAAGAAGATATCACTCTTGAATAAATGGCAAACCATCTTCACTGAGAAGAAGAATATTAAAAGCAAGATGAGGCAAAATATGTAATTGCTCAAGAGAAAGTCCACATACTGAAGGAAGGACAACCGCACAAGACCTCAAGGAAAAGAGGGAAAGAGAATGGCAAATCCCAGGAGTTGTATGGTAACAAAAGTAAAAAAAAACAAATATTCTTGTTTTTTGTGGAAAAACTGGACAATACAAGAAAAAATATCGTTTCTTCAAGTAAAAGAAAGATAAAGAAAACAATACATCTATAAAAGTTGATAATGTTGTGGCTATGATTTCTAAGATCCACTTGATAACAATGAGTCATGGTGAGTGGACTCCGGTGCAACTCTACATGTGTGCAAGAACAAGGCCTTCTTCAAGACATTAAAAGAAGAAGGATATGTGCTTTACATGGGAAAATGTTTCATGTGTCCAAGTCAAGGATAAGGAGACTGTAGAAATTGAATTTACTTCTGGGAAAACCCTCACTCCAAGATATGTATATTATGTACCAAAAGTTAGGAAGAATTTAATTTATGTTCCAATACTTAATAAGTTTTGGGTTAATGCTGTATTTAAGGGAGACAAATTTGTTGTCATTAAGGGTAGAATGCTTGTACGCAAAGAATATTTTTATGAGAATATGTTCAAGTGTAACGATTCTAAAATTAATAATAATATTTATGGTTCTGCATATATTATTGATTTTTGTGATATGTGGTATTATTGTTTGGGTCATGTTAATTTTAAAAAGTTAAATGATATGATGAATTTTGAATTGATTCCAAAATCTATTTGTTATAATAAGTCTTGTACTACATGTATGATGACTAAACTAATAAGTCATTCTTTCACTAAAGTAGAAAGAAGTTCAAAAATATTAGCACTAACTGATTATTATGTTTGTGATTCGCATGGTTTGCCTACATTTGGTAGTAAAAAGTATTTTATGACTTATATTGATAAATATTGTTATATCTATTTAATAAATTCAAATGATGAAGTTCTAAACAAATTTAAGATCTTTAAATTTGAAATAGAAATTCAATGTGAAACCTTTATTAAATATATAAGGACAGAAAGAGGGGGAAAATTTTATGATATAAAATATTTTAAATATGTTGTTACCATACATCAAGTAATTGCCCCTTATTCCCTACAATAAAATGGTATAGTCAGAAGAAAAAATGGTAAATGTCATGTTATCTTACTTTAGTTTGTCTAGTGAATATTGAAATGAAGCATTCTAACAACATGTTATATATTAAATAGAGTTCCTAATAAAAGGAACAAGATAATCCCATATGAATTATGGGAGAAAAGAAAACTCAATCTCAATTACACGAGATTTTGGGGATGCAGAACAATAGTTAAAGTTAGGGCAGAGCAACGGGCGGGACGGGCTGGCTCGATGGTCAAGCCGTAGCCTGCTCATTTAACATTGAACGGGTACGGGTTAGCCAAAACCCGGCTGGGTTCAGGCAGGTAAGCGTGCAGCCCATTTACATTTTTTATTGAGTCTGGGAAGGAAGGATCAACTACACCAGGAAAATGGAAGCATCCACAAAGAGGCAGAGACATAAATATGCAAAATCCAGAGACGATTATGACTATTATGCATTATATACAACACAACAATGTGAAATCCAGAAATGAAATCCAGAAAGAGGCAACTGGGTAAGGAATAAGCATTATATAAACACTAAGTAGAATATGACCTGCTTGGGAAAGCCAGAGACGAAATCCTTGAATATGACCTGCTTGTTCTTGAGTTACCCACATTGATTTCCGGCCACAATTAACTTGGCGATTTGGGACGAGCTTGGCGATTTGGCAAGGAAAAGGCACGAGCTTGCCTATTTGGCAGAGGAGGCGACGAGGACTGAGAGAGTGAAGGGTTTCCACTTTTCAGATTTTGATTTTGTGCGGAGGAGCGACGAGGAATGAGAGTGACAAGGCGACAAAGATCCAGACTTGAGAGGAAGAAAGGAGGTGACGAGAGCGACGAGACTTGAGAGTGTGCAACTGTGCAAGGGTTTTCATTTTTCAGATTTTGATTGTGCAAAGCTGAAAAGCAAAATAAATGCTTAACTTATTATTCAAATGAGCCAACCAGGGAATCGAACCATCAACCTAAATATTTAATCCATCACTTGTTTACCATTAGGCCAACATCAACCATTAGTTTGTTAAACTAAATATCTATATATTATTATAAAATAAATATATAAAATTATTATAAATATATACGGGCGGGCACAGGCAGCCCGAGGGTGTGCCCGTAGCCCGTCCCGTTTAATGGATGAGCCCGCTCGTTTAAGCCCGCTCGTTTCGAGTCATTTTTGGACGGGCCTAAACGGGCAATTTTGCTGGCGGGTTCACCGGGTTACGGGCCTTTTGCTCAACCCTGTTAAAGTTTCAGAATCTAAAAGGAATAAATTGGATGAAGGAGGAATTGAGTGTTTCTTCTTGGAATATGTTGAAAATAGTAAGGCATATCAGTTTTTGATAATTGAAATAAATGATTAATATCTTGTCAATAAAGTAATTGAGTTAAGGGATGTAATTTTTCAAGAAGAAAAGTTTAATTCAATTTCAAATCCCAATGATATCGTTATTCAAATGAGAATGAAAATCTAGCGGAAAATATTTCTAATGAAAACACATTAGAAAATAGAACTTAGAAAAAGTAAAAAAGGTTAAGAAAGTAAAAATTTATGGTTCAGATTTCTTTATGTTTCTTGTTGAAGGCCAAAGTATTTACCTATTTGTTTTAATTTGGAAAATGATCCTAACACATTTAAAGAGGCTATGAAGTCTCGAAATGCAACCTTTTGAAAAGAGGCTATACAAATGAAATGGATTCAATAATAGGAAATATAACTTGGAAACTAGTAAACCTCTATTTTGGTTCTAAGCCTATTGGTTGTAAATGGATTTTCAAAAAGAAATTAAAAGTAGATAGAACTACATAAATTTAAGGTTAGGTTAGTTGCTAAGGAATCTATATAAAAGAAGGAATAGATTATTTTGATACATATGCATAGGTTGCAAGAATTTCCACTATTAAAGTGCTTATAACACTTGCTTCAATATAATTTTGTAATCCATCAAATAGATGTTGAAACAGCTTTCATTAATAGAGAACAGGAAGAAGAGGTATGATGACACAATACGAAGAGTTTGTGGTTCCTGGTCAAGAACACAAAGTGTATAAATTAATTAAGTCTCTTTATGAACTTAAGCAAGTCCCTAATCAATGACACAAAAATTTGACGAACTAATTCTAGCAAATGGATATAAAATCAATAAATCTAAAAAATGTGTTTATAATAAATTTCAGAATGGAAAAGGTGTCATGATTTGCTTATTATAGATAACATGTTAATTTTCGATACTAATATCTATGAATTAAATAAAATGAAGAAATTACTGTCTAAAAATTTTAACATGAAAGATATGGGAGAAGCAAATGTTATAATAGGAATCAAAATTATTAGGAATAACAAATTATCTTGGTTTTTCTCAATCTCATTACATTGAAAAGATACTACAGAAGTTTAATTGTTTTGATTGTCATCATGTTTCTACTCTATTTGATTCTAATATGATGTTTGTATCAAATAAAGGTTGTCCAATGAGGCAACATGAATATTCAAAGGTAATTAGATGCTTGATGTATGCTATGATATGTATAAGACCAGACATAACATGATGTGGGAAGATTAAACAAGTACACAAGCAATCCAAGCGAGATCCATTGGCAAGATGTGGAAAGAGTACTAAAGTACATAAAAGGAACAATTAACTATATTTTAACCTATAGTCGTAATCCTTTAATTTTGCAATGATATATAGATGCTAGTTGGATAATTTACCCAAAATCATGCTTCAACTAATGGATGGGTCTACACCTTTGGTGGGGGTGCTATTTCTTGGTTATAAAAAAATAGATATGTATTGCTGACTCTGGCACAAACTCTGAGCTTATAGCATTGGCTATAAGTAGTAAGGAATCATAATGGTTTAGAAACTTGTTACTTGAAATTCCTATATGGTCTAAGCTGTTGAAACCAATATCTATCCATTGCGATAATCAGTTTGCTCTTCAAGGGCTTATAGCAAGTTTACAATGGATAGTCACAACGTATTGGCCTTAGATATAGCTATGTAAAGGATTTTGACTTTAAATGGAGTAATCTCCATAAGTTATATAAGATCTGAATTAAATCTTTTAGATTCTTTAACAAAAGGTCTTACAAAAGATATGATGTTAAAAACACTGAAGGGGATGGGTCTGAAGCCCTACAAACCTTGGTTACCAATAGTGAAAACCCAACTCATACTAGACCATCATATCAAGTCTTGAGTTCAATGGCGAAAATACGCTATCGGAGTTATTATAAGTACTTAACATTTTTTATACATCCCAAGGTTGAAAAGTGTTTGGCAACCATGAGATTAAGAGGGAAAATGTTGAGCCTTAATTTAACTCTTAATATACCTGTAAACATATATTTGATGAAGCATTGATCATAGTGGTGCTATTAACGGAATCTACCTATAAGAGAGTGAAGTAGATTGATTCTAATAGTCTAAGGGCTTCACTCTAAAAGCTCTCATAAAAAAGATATGAACACAAGGCCATAAACGTATTGTTTAAAGTGGCATACAATGGTCTAAGATCACATGCGTAATTTATGCACACCTATTTACATAGGATAATTGGCTCAAAACTTAGTCTACCATATTATTTTAAATAGGTGAAA
>JANTPZ010001798.1:0-22301 GCA_025593235.1 Vachellia pachyceras | reverse complement strand
AAGTTTACAATGGATAGTCACAACGTATTGGCCTTAGATATAGCTATGTAAAGGATTTTGACTTTAAATGGAGTAATCTCCATAAGTTATATAAGATCTGAATTAAATCTTTTAGATTCTTTAACAAAAGGTCTTACAAAAGATATGATGTTAAAAACACTGAAGGGGATGGGTCTGAAGCCCTACAAACCTTGGTTACCAATAGTGAAAACCCAACTCATACTAGACCATCATATCAAGTCTTGAGTTCAATGGCGAAAATACGCTATCGGAGTTATTGGCTCCGTTTGGATAGCCCGTTGGAAAAACGGACACAGATTCCGAGGTAGTTTATGTGAGAGGAAAAGTGTTTCGGTAAGCGCACCCGTTGTGCAAACGGGCTTACCAAACGGAGCTATTATAAGTACTTAACATTTTTTATACATCCCAAGGTTGAAAAGTGTTTGGCAACCATGAGATTAAGAGGGAAAATGTTGAGCCTTAATTTAACTCTTAATATACCTGTAAACATATATTTGATGAAGCATTGATCATAGTGGTGCTATTAACGGAATCTACCTATAAGAGAGTGAAGTAGATTGATTCTAATAGTCTAAGGGCTTCACTCTAAAAGCTCTCATAAAAAAGATATGAACACAAGGCCATAAACGTATTGTTTAAAGTGGCAAACAATGGTCTAAGATCACATGCGTAATTTATGCACACCTATTTACATAGGATAATTGGCTCAAAACTTAGTCTACCATATTATTTTAAATAGGTGAAACAGTATCTTATTTAGGTAAATGTTTAAATCCTCGAGATACATTTATTGACAACATAAAATTTCAGAAGTGATAAAAGTTTGGTCATTTTAAAACAGGTGAGGGATTGTTGGAATATTTTTAAAATGAAGAAATGTGATTTTTTAAAGAAGAGATGTAATTTTTCAAAGGTTATGTCCTTATAAGATAACAAGTTTATCTGAAGAGTTTTGTCCTTATAAACTAACAAGTTTATTTGAAGGATTATAACTCTAAAGTCATATATCACTTACTTACCATAAAGATGTAACTCTATGGAAAAGTCATTATAGCTTTGACTTTTTATTAAATTTGTATGGTTGTGAATTTTAAACTAAGAGACATTGGTTCAAAATGAACCACTTCAATACATCTCTCTATATTCTATAAATACCTTGCCCATCTCTCCATCTGAACACAATTTTTACACACAATAAGATCAAACTCATTGTCTTTCTCTTTCAGTCAATCATAAATAAAGCTAAATTATCACTTTGCAAAAGTCTTTGGGCTTGTTTGGGAAGTTCGTTGGGAGAACGATCACAGATTTCGAGGTAAATATGTGAGAGGAGTTTTGTCTCGGTAAGCGCGAAAATTGTTTTTGGGGAGGCATTTGTTGCCTTGGCTTAAGTGTGGGATTGCAATCTATACTCAAGGGTCACTTTGCAAAATTCATCGGTTAATCCGACTTGCACCGTATAATAAAGGATAGGTGGGGTGAATTAAACCTGTTGAAAAGTGTTGTCACACCTTCAAGACATCATGCACAATTTTCTTCTTCATCTCTTCTTCTTATACTCTTCAAAGGACCATCGTAATTTGCACAATTGTCATGTCCATTTGAATAGTAGGAAGGCTCATTTGTACATTATAGATGTTCATTTGCATAATAAGGAAGATAATTTGCAATTAGCTCATTTGGATAATAAGAAAACTCATTTGCACAACTTGGCTTTTTTAATGGAAGATGAATTGTATTGAGGGAAGATGAATTTTACTGAGGAATGATGAATCACACATAAGAACAAGATTAATTATACAAAGGGAAGATGGTTTGCATATAAGGGACGATCATTTGCACAAAATGTAATTTGCACATCATAAACTAATTTCACACAACAAGATAAAAAAATGGACTATGCAAAAGGAAGATGATTTGCACAAAGGATGATGGATTGCATAAAGGAAAGATGGTTTCCACTTAAAAAACAAAGATGATTTGGACAAAATATAATTTGCATGTCAAAGACTAATTTTATAACACAAGGTAAGATGGATTGCAGATAGAGGAAGATGAATTGCAAAAAAGAAAAAAGATAGATTGCAAAAATGGAATAGGAAAATAGCATCCAAGTCCCAAGGAAGCATAACAACATCAAAAAGGTCCCACAAATTTATTCCTCTTGTGGAAGTGTCCCTTAGGACCTCAAGAAAATACGAAGATCGTCTCCAATTACCGTTGTGCCCTTAAGTAGAAAACATATTTACCAAACCCATTTTGAAAGCGTTCTGAAATCGGGAAGCCGAGGAGATGCCGTCACAATCTTTAATAGGCTAAGACATTGTCGCAATCGCCATCACTGAGTCGAAGAAGATGTCGTTTCCATTACCATCACTCAAGTTTATGAAGGCTGTAAAACTCAAGTTTTTGGGTGCAAAACTCGAGTTTCAATCTTAAGGCACAACAATCTCTCAGTGACGACAATAACTATTAGACTTGTCAATGGTGACTTTTAGACTTTTCAATGCTGGGTTTAAGACTTGTCAATGAAGTAGTCCGTTGTGCCTGAAGACCAAAACTTGAATTTTGAAGCCAAAACTTGAGTTTTTAAGCCAAAAATGCTCAAACTCGAGTTTTGGCTTCAAAACTAGAGTTCCGATCTTCAAAAGTAAGACACAACGGACTTCTTAATGGTGGCTTTTGGACTTGACAATGGTGGTTGTTGGACTTGTCAATGATGGGTTTATGACTTGTCAATAAAGCTGTCCGTTGTACTTGAAGACCGAAAGTCAAGTTTTTTGTAATGTTCTTGGCTATGAAATTTGAATTTTGGCTTCAAAACTTGAATTTTGATCTTCAAAAGTAGGGCACAATGAATTTGTTAATGGTGGTTTTTGGACTTGTCAATGTGGCTGCAAAACTCGAGTTTTGGCCTTCAGGCATAAGGGACAATTCTATTGACAAATTCTAAACTCAACATTGACAAATCCAAAAGCTACCGTTGACAAGTCCAATAGCCATAACCATCACTAAGAGACCATTGTGCCTTAAGACCGAAACTCAAGTTTTGCAGCCTTTGGAAACTTGAGCAATGGCAATGCCATCTTTTATGGCTCGAGCCACCATTGACAAATCCTAAAATCAAGCGATGGTAGTGGAGTCTTCTTCGACTCAGTGATGGTGATTGTGATGCGTCTTAGGCTCTCAGCGACAACAACTCCTCGATCTTTCAGTGACGATGATAATGTCTTCTCGGATTCTTGGTTTCAGATCGCTTTCAAAATGGGTTTGAGAAATATGTTTTCTACTTAAGGACACAATGGTAATTGGAGATTATCTTCGTATTTACCTGAGGTCCCAAGGGACACTTCCGTAAGAGGATCAAATTCGTGGAACTTTTTTAAGTTATTATGCTTCCTTGGGACTTGACTGCTATTTTTTTAAATGGAATGCTTTAACTGAGGGTAATTTTGTCTTTCTCCCATCACAATTATTTACACCCAAGGACCTCAGACGTTGACATGATCCGAGTCTCTCGCTTCAGAAATAAATTTTCAAATAGGGATTTATGGACAATTTCCCCGGGTTTACAAGTGTTGAAAATATGGAAGTTGAGTTCTAAAAAAAATTAATTTGCAAACCATAGTTTTTTTATTTCTAAATTTTAAGGTTGTTTTATTATCATTAATAAAGGGTTCTTTAAATCTTAAATCTAATTTATCCAAATAATAATTGAACGAACTAGATATTTTCAGAAACAACCAAGGGACTGTGGTCTTCTAAGTTCTAACTGAAAGGGGCGCTTTGCAATCTTGTTTAGCTGTAGTCTCAGACATCCTCCATTGGAGCAATTTAGCGTCATGGGCTCTTCAGTTCTGTATTCTCCTTCTCCCACTCGCTTCTACTCTCTCACGCCAACACTTTCTTCTCTCTCTCCTGTTCTTCTCCAACAACCCCATCTTTCCTCTTCTGCTCTCTTCTTGCGAAGCAGAACTCTGTCAAAGACAATTACAACCCCACTTGCCTATGTGACCGGACCCGCATCCGACCCCATTTTCAGTGAGTGCGACCCGAAGATAGATGGGTCGGATTCCCGGCTGGAGAAAGTCCAGCTGCCCACCGTCATTGACTGGGGGCTTCTCTGGATGCTCTTGATGAAACACAAACTGCGGCTTGTGATTTCAGTTGTGACTCTAATTTGTTGCACCACTTGTACTCTTTCTATGCCCCTATTTTCTGGTAAGGAACGTGAGATTTACTTCATGTATTATTTTCTTTCGCTTATTAAGAAATGCAGTACCACTTATTTGTGTTTGATTTCCCTCGTTTTTCTCGTTACTTGATTGAGGTCCTTCAGCAGAATTGTGCTTTATTGACTTGAATAAACTCTCTACGAAGCTATTAAAACCAAACAGGTTAAGGCCGAACATTCTTTAATTTGGGATCATGCAGAACAAGTCTTTGAGACAGAAGATGAGTTGTTTTTCAGGGCCATCAGTTATGAATATTAACTATAGGCTAGTTTTTGCTATTCAGTAAACTTTTAACTGAAAAAGTCGCTATGGTGAAGACGTGAAGTTCGTTCGGTTGCATATATAGAACCAGTAGATATTTGGGATGTGAGACAAATTTCACTAATTAGTAATTTGTCAGTTATGCTAATCTGACGACCTAGAAACACTGTTATCTCAAGTTATAGGCATCGTAGCATTGATGGTGCCGAATTTTATCAATTAGTTTCATTTTGTTCCATTTTAAATGTGCCATGTGTGTCCAAAATTTCTTCTTGATGTCACAAACACACGCACCATTCTTATATTTTGTGGTTTCTAGGTCAATTTTTTGAGGTTCTAATTGGGGCAAGACCAGAACCATTATGGAGGCTGCTTAGTAAGGTTGGAATGCTGTATGCCATTGAGCCACTTTTAACTGTTACTTTTGTTACAAATATGAACATCATATGGGAGAAGATTATGTCAACACTAAGAGCTCATATCTTTGGAAAGATATTGATGCAAAAGGTAAGCTTACTTTTAAGTTTTCTAGCTCGCTTTTATTGGAGCTATTTTCCTAAATACTTTTGAATTTAGCTCTTTTGTGTTCACTGGTATAGTTAGACGATGTGTTGTTGTTGTGAAATGTCATGCTATAATGTTCTGGATAAATCATTCATTATTCAATAGACCATATTCATTATTCAATAGATCTTTGTAGGGAAACATTCCCTTACATGATTGATATTTCCCATTGAACTGAAAGAAGAGTATGAAATCTTAATCTTAGAAATTTGCAATTATTAATTGTTAAAATAGATACCTTAGATTAATTTTTTGCCCATGGTTATACCATAAACTACCGTGATTTTTTTTGGAAAAGTACTTCTATATTGTTAAAGATCAAGCTGATTAGAGTAATATGCTTGAGAACATATGTTGGTGTTGCAGAGAACATAAAAAACCATAGATGCTTTGCATGATGTAGTCGCATTAATATTGAAAGTCCATGTGTATGAATTTTACATAGGCTGATTATAAGTTTAGCTTCAAAGTTATTTTATTGTCAGCTTTAATGGTGAATTCTGATGTAAAAAATAAGCATGTTGCTTCTTAGATCTTAATAACATATTTATTCCTTTAATTCATGCAGGTGGAGTTTTTTGACAGATACAAGGTATGTATGTATGTTAAATTACTTAATCTGGTTATGGTTGGGTCTATGAGACGTTTGAGAAATGGGAATATGTTTAGGTTAACATTTTTCTTGTACTTGTGTGTTATTTTCGTGTAAAGTACTTTATTGAGATTTTTCGTTCTTCTTTCCTTTCTTTTGTCTTTCTTTCTGTTATCCTGTCGTCTTTCTGATCTCTTTCAGTAATTTCATAAACTTTAGTATTCGATTTCTATTAACATGATTATATATATTCAGACATATTTATTTTGCTTCATGTATTGGGTGTAATAAACTGAGAACATTTGAACAAACTTCTTCATTTTCTTGGATTTGCTCTATATAGGTTGGTGAACTCACTGGTTTGCTGACATCGGATTTGGGTTCTCTTAAAGATATTGTGAGTGAGAATGTTGCAAGGGATCGTGGATTCAGGGCACTATCTGAGGCAAGCATTTCTACACCAATCAGAAGTGAGCTTTATTTTTCCTATATTTAAGCATGTGCAGATTTCTTTTGTCATGGCTGCGGTTGACTTTCCTTCGTTTCAAAAAGCATGTAAATGTTTCATTTGACCATAAAAAACTGCTATCCTTGATAACCTCAGCTTTTGTCATTACTACCTTACTCTGTGTGTGTGTGTTGGTGAAGAATTTTATGCATATTTTTTCATGTTGCTGCTCACTTTCTTTTGTTTCCATTGCTTTTCCTCTTTTCTTTTTTGTTTCAGGTCATTGGGACAATATGCATACTTTTTGCTTTATCACCTCAACTTGCTCCTATTTTGGGTATCCTAATGCTCACAGTTTCTGTTTCAGTTGGTAATCCTCCCAAGCCCACCTTTTTGGTTGAATGATATTAACTTAAGGCTAGGCTATTCCAGGCTGACATTTTATGTTGCGGTAGTTTTATCTCCAAGTGCAGAAGTAGTGTGAGAGTAATAACTCATCTTTTCCATCTGTCTTAAATCTGAAAGAAAACATTGCAAGTGGCTTAATTATGCAGCCCTGATAAATATTATGTAGCTCAAATTAAGAATGTCTTGTAATGCAGAATACTTTTGTTTCATGCCAATGGTTATTTTTCTTGCTTTTTTTTCTTGCTTTCTTCTCTGTATGCTGACTTTTAGTGTTTTCTAGCTATCTACAAGAGATCAACTCTGCCGGTTTTTAAAGCACATGGATTGGTCCAAGCATCCATATCTGACTGTGTAGCAGAAACATTTTCTGCGATCCGTACAGTGAGTTTCCAATAGTTCAGATTTGTGTGATAAAACCTTTGTTTTGTGGAGCGTTGCTTTGTTGAAGGCCACAATTTTTAAATGAGGGCTGAAACATTGTCATATATGGTTACAGGTAAGATCCTTTGGTGGAGAGAAACGCCAAATGTTTACATTTGCTAACCAGGTAAGACTATACATTGCATTGACTAATCACAATTGTCAAGAAGAGGACTACTCTAAAATTTTCGTTGGAAAAAATGAATAAAACAATCTATGAGATGGCTACAGGTTCTTTCTTACCAATCAAGCGGGATAAAGCTTGCCACTTTTAAAGCTCTAAATGAGTCCATGACTAGAGTTGCTGTTTATGTTTCTTTGCTGGCATTATATATCCTTGGAGGAAACAAAGTTAAAGCGGTGAGTAATTCTAGCTTTCTGTAAGCTATATATATATATATATATATCATGATTTTAAGTAAATTTGTTCTTCTTTAATTAATCTTGCTGGTAATAATCACTTTTGCTATGCAAAAGGAAATTGTTATTGATACACTAACCTTTTGACAATGTTATGCTTGCCTTTCTCATGTATTTTTCATTTACCTAATTTTTATTGCAATCGTCACATTAAAATTATGATTTTTTTCGGGTATACTGATTGGTTGCTTTTCTTTACTGCTTAAAATATTGTTTACAGGGTGAACTCTCTGTTGGAATTGTGGCGTCTTTTATTGGATACACTTTCACATTAACTTTTGCTGTAAGAAGTTTGAGCTATTGACTTGCAGCATTTCTTTATCTTTCAATCCTCTCTTTGCTGCCTGATATTATGTCTTTCAGGTTCAAGGGATGGTTAATACTTTTGGAGATCTACGTGGAGCTATTGCTGCTGTTGAGAGGATCAACAGTGTCTTCTCTGAGGTTCAAATTGATGAAGCCCTTGCCTATGGCTTAGAAAGAGAACTGAAACAGAAAGAATTAAATGAAGATAACTATAAATTGTTCTTCTCTGCTAATTATACCGAGAAAAACCAACAAAAATACTTGCATTATATGTCAGCATTGAAATCATCAAGCAATTTGTACAGCTTAGCATGGTCTGGAGATCTTTGCCTTGAAGGTACCTTTCTTGCAACAATTTGTCTAACTTTTGTAGTTGCTTTGCTCTCAACATAAGGCTTCAATCATTGGTAAACATGGCCATATTGTTCATTGGATGACCCTGTTTATCAATGTTCATGTGATGGGAGCTCTTCCATCCTTTGTCCTTTTCTTTCCTTTATTTCCTCCTTGTCATCAGATGAACTTCCAAATCCTTGTGACTATATGTACATTAACTATCTATTTGAGGGATTTTGTGTTATAGTTATTTCATGCCAATCACAATCTTAAAGCTTGGTAAAAATAGGCTTTTTGGCATTAGAACTCAAGGAAGGACTTTAAAATCCATATTCAATTTTAATTTTGTTTGCTATACTCTGATTTGAGAAGCTTTAGTTTCTCCTTTAATTTCTCTGTCTTTCTAATTCCCACACCTCGTACTTAAGTTTGAGAATGAATTTTATGTAAACTATGTGCAAGTTCATTATCAGTGTATTATAATAGAGTCGATTTACATTTTTCATATGTATTCTGTTCGATAATGTGAATTAATATGCTGTTTTTCTTTATAGATGTGTATTTCTCTTATCCCTTAAGGCCAGATGTGGAAATCCTAAGTGGCTTAAATTTAACACTAAAATGTGGAACTGTAACTGCATTGGTGGGTCCTAGTGGTGCAGGAAAAAGTACAATAGTGCAGCTATTGGCACGGTTTTATGAGGTTTAATTCCCGTTTCTTTAGTTTGTGAACTGAGGCTTGATTTATTGCATTTTCCTAAAAGAAATACATGCATCAACTGACGGTTTGTTCCTGTAGCCAACAAGAGGTCATATAACAGTTGCTGGAGAGGATGTTCGAACATTTGACAAGAGCGAATGGGCTCGGGCTGTCTCTATTGTAAATCAAGTATGATCTCTTGAGAAGGAAGAAGTAACGATTAGCATGTTTCATATGAACAGACTGTCTCTAATCCTCTAATTATGCTAACATGATATAGGAGCCTGTTCTGTTTTCGGTGTCTGTTGGTGAAAATATTGCATATGGGCTTCCAGATGATGATGTTTCTAAAGAAGACGTGATCAAGGCAGCGAAAGCTGCAAATGCTCACGACTTCATACTTTCACTCCCGCAGGTGTATTTTGTTTTCTGGACATGCAGATACTTACCATTAGTATGACTTAAGTTATTTTTGTAACACATTTCCTTTCCTTCCATATTCTTCTGGAAGGGTTATGATACACTTGTCGGTGAGCGAGGAGGCCTGTTAAGTGGAGGACAGAGGCAGGTATGGAGTATACATATAAACATCTCTGCAGGCACAGGCTTTCACTCTTACATGCCACATTATATGGTCTTAATGCAGTGTTTACTATCTGCAGAGAATTGCTATTGCACGAGCACTCTTAAAGAATGCTCCAATCCTTATACTCGATGAGGTTTCCCCCCATTCCTTCTTCCTTTCTTTTGTATGCTTCTTTATGCATTTTCCATGACTCTGCGCCTGCTCTATCAGTATCTATCTGATCCTAAATATGCCCTTCTTGATTTATTATTTTATGTTCAGGCAACCAGTGCCTTAGATGCGGTAAGTGAGAGGCTGGTCCAGGATGCTCTCAACCATTTGATGAAGGGGAGGACAACATTAGTGATAGCTCACCGATTGAGCACAGTTCAAAATGCCCATCAAATTGCACTCTGCTCCGATGGAAAGATTGCTGAACTAGGAACACACTATGAGTTGTTGGCTAAGAAAGGCCAATATGCTTCACTGGTTGGTACTCAAAGGCTTGCATTTGAATGAAGCATTAAAGTTCTTGATATTTACAGTTATTCAAGATTACCAAGCATTTTAGGCATGGAGGAGCTGGGTACTGTATTGGCACAGTGGTTCTTTGAACAAATGAAATTCTCTTCTTTACGTGCTGAGAGAATTATCTTGTGCCAAAGAAAATGTTGGCTGAAATACCGGTTTGGTTGAGAATTGTAGCTCTAAAGTTGAATTTGTTCTTTTAGGGATGATTGGTAGCTACAACTCAATGTAAGACAACTAGAAAAGAGCTCATTTTAATACGTCAAACTAGTATGATAAGAATATCGTTGCTCTATCATTTCAATGTTACTTTCATGCCAAAACTGTCCTAAAAAACAAAATTTACAGTTTAAAGGAAAACCATTTTTGAGGTACTTGTACTTTCCTTCAATTTTTAGTTTAGTAAATGTATATGTTTCTCTTATTAAATCGTTTAATTTTACTCTGTTAACGCAGTTAGTTTCTTTATAGGGACTGATAATTCTAACAAAGCAAAATTACAAGAGTTAACAGTACTAAAAGAGTAAAATTGAGATATTTAATAAGGATAAAAAGAAACGGGTACCAAAATAAAAATTAATGGTAGCTAAAAATGGTTTCCCCTTTATTTATTGTAGAGAAATGTGTGATGATGAGAAATTTAAGATGACCCAGAAATAGTTATCTCAGAACTGAGTTCTGCGAGGCACTCTGTGGGAAGGACAATAAAGGAATTCATCGAGAAATCATCAATAGGAATAGGATCAACTGTTGCCACCGACAAGTTTGCACTTGCCGCCTTCATTCAGCCTTTTGCCTCTTCCACTTTTCATAGTCCCTTTGGATTCCTCGGATGTCTACTGTCTTCTCTAGCAGAGGAGGAGCCTTATAGACACTCCCAGCAGAGAATAAGAACTTGGCCTTGAATTCAAGGTCAACCTTTGAATCAGCAATAGCTAAAATATTACCAGTTGTATGTTTATAGAAACAAGTTGATAGCATTGCTTGCCACATAATAAGAAAAAGGGACAATTTAGGACAAACTTAGTTTTACCGGTGGTAGTAGGCTAGGCTTCTATCATAGGCTTATGACTTTGACCCTAAAGCCTATTTAATAAATAGTTCATTCTCAGGCCTATTTGACTAAAGCATGAATCACAGGAGCTTTATCAGTTGTAATTTATTTTTATTCAAAGATTCCTTGTTGATTACCTTGCCAGATTCCTCGTTGATGCTTCCTTGGAAGACTAGAGGGACTATATCAATATTCAGAAATGGGGGCAATGGCAAACCCAAGAACTTGGTGGTAGAACTTGTCAATGGTGGAATATACAGAGTCTCAAGGTCAAATGAAACAAACAGTTTGTTGTCAGCTAGGTTGTCTGCTAGTTTAGCCCCCGATGCTGTCCCTCTTCCCCCCATCTGCATTATATTCAAAATCTGGATACCTTGAAATCCCAAGCATGCAATCCCTCTCTGTACTGAAACTAATAGTGTAACTCCTAGCCTCAGTGCTTGTGACTTCAAGGTTTGCACTAGAATATCTAATCTTCTGTAATTTGTCGCTAAAGGATGATGATGATGATGATGATGATGAAGAGAATACAGTTTTTGTTCTAAGCTCTGGTTTTGTAGGGTTAAATTTGCACAGAACTGGTGGGGTTGAGAGATTTACCTTGCAACCCATCACGATTCTGGTGATTATTTATAGCAGATGGGAGAGAAGTGTTGAGTTCTAAGAATATGTTCTGTTGAGAGGGTCCATGTAGAAATACCAAAAACAGCTTCGTAGCGAAATATGAGGTTGGGTTTTGTTTTGGGAGTATAAAATATTATCTTGTTATGTGAAAGATCTAACCTTTTAATGGAATCTCCAGGTACCACTTGGTCCTTGGGCTGACAGAACAAAAAGTCTGGGGTCATAAAGCCTTGGATAGGTTATTTGCCATTAAGATGTTTTTAACCAAGTAAAAATTATTTTTTATTTTTCAATGAAATCATATTAAACATTTTTCATAAAATAAATGTCATTCTATTTGAAGTAAATATTAGAGGGGTATTATTATCGTTCTAAATGAGTAGCAAAGCCAATTGTTGCAAGAATGCAGAAGCGGAATTTGATAAGAAAAACAAAAGACGTACATTCTATATTTTCTAAATTAATTTATTCTACTTATGTTGGATAAATTCAACAATATATATTTCAAATTTTCAATCATTTCGGGTCTGGCTATTTTTTTAAGAGAAATATATATTGGTGAGGTTTTCCTGAGAAGAGTTCTTCAATCCTGTGATTTCACTTATATGGGATTGTTGAATCATCAATCAATCAACTATATTATCGAATACCTGCAAAACTCGGTTCATTAAGAAATGGATCGGTTTGAGTTTACCCATCATAGTTAGATCCTTATATGTTCTGTTATTAATGTAATAAATACTTTCAATGCCACTAATTACATATTATTAATAATGATTCCCTTATTTCTTTTATATAATATATTAAACGTGTTAAGCTTTTTATCTAAGGTGTTAACCTTGCTTTGAAATGTTTTACTCTCTGTCAAATATGTAATACATTAATGTCAAATGTGCTTTCAAGTCTTTAGTTTGCCAGTGAAATATTCTTAATTTGTTAACTTGTTTGTCCTAATGTGTTAATGAACAATGTTTTTCATCTGGTTTGGAGCAAAATTCTACTCAGCACATTAACTCCTTGTGTTTTTTGTTTGGTACGAGGAAAGGGAAGGAATGGAAAGTGAGGGGAGGGGAAAAAAGTTTTGGGTTGATTTTTTTAAAAAAAACATAGAGAAGTGTAGTTAAAAAATTTTAATTAATTTCCCTTAATTTTTTTCTTTCACTTGATCTTTGTTAAAATTTTGTAACTCCACCTCTTCAATTCATTCAACTCACAGAAAATTTCCCCATCCCTCGCCTTCCCCTCCAAATCCCTCATACCAAATAGCCCCTAAAGCATAGTTGTTGAGCAAACACACATCAATTATAAGTTTTAACATGTTAAACATGTTAACCATTCTTACCTAACACATTAAATAGCTTGAACAATTTGTATTAGCATTTCAAAGCGATTTTACACAATTCTAAATAAACATGTAAAAAGAGTTTTATCTCGACTTAAATGAAAATGTTTTTTAATTGATTTTGGTGTTTGAAAAACACCTAAACAGTTCCGATCAAATTTTAGAGACTTGATTTGCTTGTCAATCACTCTAAATTGTATCAAAGAGTAGTTTTACAATGAAACCTTCATTTGATGATGCAACTTTTGCAATTTACAACTTTTACAAACTTTTCAGGAGTTCCAATTATATTTATAATATCAACAGAAAGAATCAACATATCTTATGTAACATTAATGGGCAAATTGAATGTTATATATCATTCTTTCAACAGATATTCATTGAGTCAATTATACAATCTATGCCATGATTTCTTTAATCCATATTTTGATGGAATTGTTTGCTTTTGCAACTCCAATCTTTAATGGAGTTTCATATAATTTGATCGTGTGCTTCAGGCAAATTGAATTCTTTAGGGATTTTCATATGTTTATGTCTAAATCTCTACGTGTATTTGTTCCTTTAGGAGTTTTATCAGCACAACAATTTTTTGGATATATATACTACTGGTACTTTAAATCCTTTTGGATTTTACAAAATCCTATTCAATAAGTGCATATCGAAATTTTTATACTGCCAAATTGCCAAATTGAGAAACATGAAAATTTAGGATTTTCCTATTCTCGTGCTGTCCACTAATGCTAACATCACACTTCATCTTTCTTTAATACTAGCATCACACTTCATGTCAAATTAAAAATTCAAAGTTACAATATTTGATGTTGCATTGCTTTTTCTGTTAGCCAATATCTCGTTGTCTATATCTTAACATTTTCATTTAATTACAAGATATTATTAAAACTGTTGTGAACAATTTTATCTTTTCATAGTTGGTTTTTTGTGACATGACTTTTTAAAATATCTTTATTACTTTCAGATACCTGAAGCTTTTATAGGGTTTAATAAATAGTTATATCTTACATTCATAATATGATTATCTTGATTATTTGCTCCTTTTGCCTTTCTTTTGAAGCCAATTATTCTATCATGCTTTTGTCATGTTTCTTATTTTCATTTTTAATACTTGGAACTTTTCAGCTGGGATATGATATATAAATTCTCATCTAGGTTAGTAATTGCATCCATCATATATTTTGTAATATATTATGAGTGTAATGTTTAATGAACTTCTGGTTCATACTACTATATTTGAAGATCTACATTTGAAATTGAAAATGCATTCTATGCATTCTCTTTTCAAGCTACTCATTATCTTTCCCTTGAAAACCTTTGTCAAATGATAAGTAACTAATCATACATTCCTAAATCCATTTGTTTATTCTATAAACATAATTTTATTTCATATAGAAACAAACAAGAAATTTGAGTATTTTCCCTCATATTTATTTTCAACTTTAGTTGAATATCCATCTATATGGATTGTGATGGATTAATAAAAACATATATTGCAAATTGAAGATTTAGGATAGAAAATATCCAGCTCTTGACCAAAAACCAATTAAATTTAATGCCATATTTTGATGATAACAAAATGATTTCAGGAATTATGAAGCTTGAATTATTGCTGATTAATTGGTTACAATGGAACACTCGAGTTCTGGGCTTAAATAATCGAGTTTGTATGAAAGTATTGAAAATACTCGAGTACTGTGGTCTGAAACTCGAGTATTGAACCTTTTTGTGTCAAAAACCAATACTTTCAAACATCACTTGAGTTTTTGTTAAAAGTATTGCTAATACTCGAGTAATGAAGGCTGGTACTCAAGTACTGTAAATTAAAATGGTTCTAAGATTCATCATTTTGAGCGAAAACTGGAGTATTAGGTTGAAGTGTTGTCAAGACTCGGGTGATGTTTTTGAAACACTCGAATATTGTTACTTAGAATGTTTTAAATAGAATACTTTCAAATGAAACTCAAGTATTGATATTGAAGTATTAGCAACACTTGAGTATTGTGTTTTAATACTCAAGTATTGAGCATTGTTTTCAAAATATTATACGTCAATTGATGCAAAGTACTCGAGTTACAGATGGAAGTAATGACAACACTCAAGTATTGTATTGGAACACTCGAGTATGGAGTTATTTTTCAAGATACAGTACTTCACTTGAAGCAAAACACTCGAGTTGTGAAAGAAGTGTTGCCAACACTCGAGTGCTAGTTTGCAACACTTAAGTATCGGACAAAGTTTTCAAACGTAAAGCAACACTTCAAGCAAAACACTAGAGCATTTGATGAAAGTGTTGTCAACACTCGAACATTAGGTTTTCAATACTCGAGTATCGATCATTCTTTTTCTCAAAACACAACACTTCCATCAAAACACTCGAGTAATGGTAAGAGAAGTGATAACACTCGAATATTATGTTTCCAACACTCGAGTATTATGACATCTCAAAAGACTTCACTTCAAGTTTTCTTCTGAACACTCGACTAGCAGCTGGAAGTATTCTCAACACTCGAGTACTAAATCTATAACACTCGAGTATTTTTGTTTAAATTCAAAACTTATGCAATACTCTCAGCAGACACTCGAGTAATTTCAAAAATGTTATAAATACTCAAGCATTGAAACAAAACACTCAAGTATCGTTTTATAAAATTCAAAATGCTTGGTTATCACTCGAATATTGTGAAACAAAACTCAAGTATTGCTTTTCTCAACGGCTATTTTTCTCTAACAACTTTTACTTGCTCTCTGCAGCTTTCCTTATTCATGATTAACAACGTTTGAATTTTACCTGCGATCATAAATGCAAAAAATCAGAATCATAGGAAGAGAAAAAGCTGTCCACGCCTCTTGCAGACAGATTGGATAAAATTAGCCGTCGTCGCCAATATTCCTGAAATACATTTAATGCAGCATTAATGGCAAAGATGAAGAGGTGGTTGATGAGAGTAACGGGCATTTAAATGTCTCCAACAGCATTTCATTACTTCTCATCTATAAAAGGACCAACAATTCATTACAGAAAAAAAAGAAGAATATTTTTACGAGCATTCAAAGGCATTTACTATATTCTCTGTAAACTTTTCAATATTCTCTTCTGAGCTTCAGCATTAGCTATCTACTCTTTGAGAGAGTTTCTTTGAGCATTACTTACTATAAATCTGTGAGAAATTTCAGGTTGGAACCTTGAATCTGTTGGGCTGTGAATTTGTCATAAAACAGATAGTGTGAGACTCTGTTTTATTGCTTATTGTAAGGGGAAGTGTGGTTATCCATTGTAAAGGCAGTGTTGGCCTTCTTTATTGCTGGTTAGTGGATTGAAAAGCTCAGAGGTGTTTTGAGGACTGGACGTAGGTCATAAGGACCGAACCAGTATAAATCTCCCGTGTTTATCTTCTCTTTACCTTATTCGATGAAATTGTTTGATTCAGTTATTTTCAATTTAAATTTTTAAATTGACCAATTCACCCCCTCTTGATTAAATCCTACTATAACATTATAGTGGAAGAATTAAGAGAACACTTTATTAGTATGATGCAGTTATGTGTGTTAATACATAAAACAAAGTTTCCCAAGACTAAAATTGGAATTTTGTTCTGGTTACTAGATAGTCTTCAATAAATATGCTTTTACTAAGCATATAATTATTGAAAACTTAAGGAACAATCACTAGCAATTTTAACAAACATCATATTTGAAGCGTAGTTAGAGAATCAATGCATTAAATGTAATTTGAATAAATTTGTAAACTTCAAGTTGCAAGTTGATCGTAGACACCAACATAACCATTATATAGATGCATCTTTTATTCATAAAGGTAGTCTGCATTAAGTCTCCATGGGCTCACAATTCACTTTTCCACTTTAATCATTCATATAAAACATCTTATCAATCGTCGACTTTATTTCATTAATAATAAATAATGATATAGCTTTTTTGGAGCTTATCTTTTCATTTTTCACCCAATAGGGAACCCAATTGATCATACCCAAAGAGGGTAAACTAACAATCTCTTACTTAAGGTTTAAATAAGTTCTTGGTGTCTGTTTAGTCAAACACCTTAGACTCTTCTGAAGTATTAAGCGATGTATAATCATAAATAATTTGTTACATTGTATATATGACTTAGAGGGTCGAACAATTTTTTTTGACCATCGAGGATTGAACAAATTAAATCATGCTAATAAGGAATTTATTTGCATCAATGAACTTTTATTTACTGAAACATTTTTCAATTTAGATTAAAATCTTAATATGATCTTGGTAAAAAAATCTTAATTATTTAGGAGATTCATTGGGATTTATAAGAAAGCATAAGAGTAAACATCATCCAACATGATTCATATTTGATTACAACAATCTCCTCCTCAATTATGGGTCATGTAAATTTACTTTCCCCCACAAAATTAAAACTCTTAGTTCTTCAAGAACTATATATTTTTTATTACATATAATTCTTCAAGAAATGCCGGATAGTAAGTTCTTCAGGTACAATTATACCTATTATATATATATATCATAAATTCAATAGAAATATGAAGATATACATAAAGATTGAAAATGAAATACATAAAAATTACATTACAATTATTATGATATTAAAGAGGTAAAGTAAAATAAAGAAAATTTGAGAGGAAAACATATAATATCATGATATCAAATACTTGTAATAATTTACACAAATTAATCACTATACAATTGAAAATTAAACATCATGCAACCTGATGGGTTTAGGAATATTTCTTTAGGTTTTGCAACAACATTGGTCATTTTTCTCTACAATTTGTTGCTTTAAGCATCATAATTATTTTTATATTCTTTTTTATAATATCTCATAATCCCTTAGGATTAAGAATAACTAATTTTGAAATTTACGTTAAAATATTGATGAATATTTATTTACATGACTACGGGCTATATTGCAACATGTGCACGTAATTTAAGTAATCATATTAAAATACTATAATTTTAATTTGGAAACATTGTTGCTTTTATTAATTTAGGTACTTGACATATCTGCTCATAGCAAAATTAAATTTTGTAAGTAGTTTTCAAAACTATTACTTTTCAATTGCATGATGCTCTATAAGTTTATTCAAGACTTTATGTAGTAAAAATAATTGTAGAGTTACAAAGCTCATTTATATCTTTCGATATTTGAATAGTAAGCCTTCACAACTTTTAATATTTATAATTAAGACATTGAAATACTATAAATTATTTTTTCATACCATTTATTAAAATCATAAAGTAAACTTTCATAAAAGAATCATTATGAAAAATAAGATGTAACTTCTGATCATATAATCAAAACATAATGGTTCCGTTTGGCAAAGCTTCTCAGGAGCTCAAAAGCACATTTATAGTGTTTTTTCGTAAAACGAGATAATTTCCTTCACATATTTGCTCGGCTTGTGTAAAAGTACTTCTCTACCACTTTTCCAAAGGAGCCCAATAATAGATTAGCATGTGTTCACCCAATAATAAAGAAACAAAAATACATACTTAAACATATAAACTGGATATTCCAATATGAGGAATAAAAAAAATATATCTTAATATTTCAAAATTGAAAATTCTAAAAGTTAATAAGTAATTGACTAAATTCACACAATTCAAAATTGAAAATTTTAAAAACTAAGTAGTAAATTCCATTATTAATAAAGTAAAAATTGCCATGCTTGTCATATACTTATATTCTTATAGTTTATCTATTATCCAACATTATTTACAATTTTAAAATATTCTTCCTAAGAAAATATCAAAATAAATATATATGATAACAAAATATTTCCCCTATAACCATTTAATCTAAAAACTAATAATCATCAACACCAAAATTATTATTAACATCATTTAAATTTGTTGGTATTGAGACATTAGGAGGTGGATAAATAAAAGAAAAACCAAATGTATTAGGGGCAACATCATCATCGTCATTCAAAGATGATGACTTAGCAATATGCATATTTGCATCATCTAAATAGATAAATAAGTAAAGTAAATTAAAAAGTAAAAACATAATTATAGTCACAGGCGGAGTATCAATTTATTCAGGAATACAAATGGTCTCTGCTCTGCTAGGGTTTTCCTCCCTCTCTGTTAGGGCTAGCCTCGCGGCGTTGAGTTTTGGCGAGGAATTTGTTGGGCGTTCGTCCTCTCCCTCTCCCTTGGAGGATATATTTCTTCTCCTCTCGGTGTGCTTCTAGTTTGTGTGCAATGGAGGGAGTCTCGCAGGTAAGGACTTTAAAGAGACTATCGCATAGGGGCAAGCTTGGTGGTGGAGTCGGCGGTCGCTTAGGTGTTTGCGATTTTTGCTCCGGTGAGATGTTCTCTCAAAGTGATCTCCGATGGGTGCCTCCAGGGTCTTGGGATGCATTATTTGAGAAGACTTGCCAATAATATCTCGCGGCCCAACTCAATGTAGTTGTTTCTGTTCTCATGTCTGCAGCTTTGGAGAAGATTGCAGCTGACGATGACTCTGTTTTCAAATCAGGGGGAAGGGAGATTGGAGCGGTACAGACTCGGTTTCTTGTTGTTTATTCTTATGCTTCGCAATGGAAATTCGTTGGAAGCCTAGCGGTTCAATTCGTTGGAAGCTTAGGTAGAGTGGATGTGGAACAGAGGACTTCAGAGGAGATTTTGAATGTTGGGGATTTGGAGGTAAGGAGTTTTCCTAATGCTCATGTTGTTTCTCATAGTGTTGATTTGGTCTTGAAGGTTGAAAAGGGTAGTGGAGCTGTGTTTGTTGGTGGATTCTCTTTGTTAAGCATCGGTACTTATATTGAAGTGTTACTTTTAGATATAGCAGGTTCTTTTGTCATTATAGTGAGACCAGATGTAGTTATAATCTGATCGGAGCTTGCTTTAATCTAAGGAATATTACCCTTGTTGTCCCTAGTTTGGTTGTTTTGGTGGGCAATGGATGTAGGATGAAAAGAAAAGGAATGGCAACTCTTGGTAAAATTTTTATGGCTGCTGAATCTTCTACTAAGAAGAGCTTTGTTTGGCTTAAGGTTTCTGCCCTGTGTTTGATGGCTGATGTGTTTGTGTTTCATTATCTAAAGGCAAAGCTGTTTGATGGTAATGTTAGAATCGCTATCTTGGATCTGTTCAATGGGGTTGTATATGATGTTCGTCAATAGCGTAACATGTGCCTGTTCAGTGTGATTGATCATACTGTTCTTGTTCTGGCAAATCATGAGCATGTTTAGTGTGTATGGTACCATTGTTGGTACGTGTACTGGAGTGGTGGTTCTAACATCTTTTACCGGGATGAGTGTGCTTTTCTTTCTATTTCTATGATAAGTGTTCTCCTTGAGTTTCTTCCCTCAAGGAATTTGTTTAGGAACCATTACTTTGTTTGGATTCCCATGGAAGCATATTTGGTGGCCAAGTGGTTCGGCAAACCTTCATTGGACTGCTCTTACCTGTTCAATCGGGTTCATCGAGCTCCACCACAGTCGAAGGCCTTCGTCCTTGTTGGCGTTCATGGTTTTTTCTGCTGTTATGTTAATCTTTTATATGCATGTCTTTTCTTTTGTTTATTTTGGTTTGAGTCCTTTAGTTTTGGCTGTTTGGATTGGAACTCTTTAGCCTTTGTAACTTCTTTAGCCTTAATTTAGTCTTAGGTCCCACTTAAGCAAGTTATTTAAGGAATGGTCTTATGAATAAAAATATTTAATGAGAAGTTCCATTGACAACATGAGGTGTTGTTAACAAGCGCATGATGTTGTCAATACAAAGATCTTATGTTGTCAATTGGGACCTCTCGTTAAATATTTTCTTTCATGGGACAATTCCTTAAATAACTTGCTTATCTTGGACCTAAGACTAAGTTTGCCCAAAAAAATATAACCTAGGCGACACATATATCTCGACGGGTCACCTGAGTCTTAACTAGATCACCTCAAATTACGGTCGAGTCATCAAGTTGACTATGACTTGAGGTTAGTAGGTGCTTTGAATCGCTTTTCTAACTGAGTCACCGTGTTATGGTTTGATTCACTGGGTCGCCTTGAGTGGGTGAACATTGCTGTGGGAAACCGGACCGGCCAGTTCAGACCGGAAACCGATGAATCGGCCGGAAAGCCGGTCCGATCTAGTAACTAACCCCGGGTCAGTTTAACTCGGGCCAACCTGGAGTGAACCGGATCGAACCGGGATGAACCCGGTTGACCCGCCGAGTTTGGCGAGTCGGCCGGGTTCTGTTTTGTAAAGGGATGAAAAGATTTCGTCCCTGAAAAAAATAAAAAAAAAAGTCATCTCCTACCTCGCAGGCGACTCAGCTCCTACCTTGTCCTGAAAAAATTCAAAATTTTTTTCCTTTTTCGCGCCTGAGCTCCTACTTTGTCGTCTCCTGTCGCTGGCGACTGCTTTCTGATCGCTTGTCCTCTTGCCAGCAACCTCTTCCTTTTTCTTCTCCGTTGATGCTTCATTTCTCTCTGCATCTTTTGTTCATCGCTGCTTCGCTCTGACCTTTGCTTTATCCGGCTTCCCGTTCTCGAGTGAAGTTCAGGAGTTTAAAGGAAATTGTATACTGCTGCGCTTTAATTTTCCTGCCTTGAGAGATTCAAAATCAAAGAGTGATGAAAAAGTGGCAGTGATGGCTTCAAAATGAAAGCGTGAGCCAATGTTTTCCTGCCAGAGATTCAAAATCAATGGGTGATGGAAAGAGTGATGGTGATGGCTTGTGACATGTGATGACATGAATTGATTGATTAGAGCAGGCACAATCACATGGGAGGGAAGGAGAAGAAAGTAGGGAAAAAGTTTAACAAATAATTTTAATTTTAATTTTATTGTAAAATGAATATTATTGTAAAGTATATTTTAAATTTTTTATTTAACACTGGTTTGACTCCGGTCTGACCCACTGACCTTTGACCTACTACCTTATCCGGTTCAGTCACTGGTTCGATTTTTTATACCTTACAAAATAATGATTTGAGGGTATATTTGTCATTTTGTATTCTCGTAAATCTTACGCCTTCTCTGATCGCTTACATCAAGAATTTGCGTTTTCCAATGACAAGCTTCTTTCCTCTTCCCTTCTTTCACTACATCTCAGTTCCTCCATAGTTGGATCCTGAAGAAAGCTAGGGTTCCTATCCCCAAATCTCTAACCCTATTCGGGTAAGGGGCCTAATATATTAGTTATTCTTTAGACCTTTGCACTTGATGTTTGCACTTTACAGCCCCAGATTATATTTTCATCCAATTTCGACCTCCCTCGCATGGTTAATTTGGGATTCTACTTTGCGGAGTCCACGGTCTATTCTTTCCACTCTCGTTGTTTGAGCTATAGCAAAGTTTAGATTTTTCAGATTTATTCACCATCCAGTTGACAAGAACAATAAGCAGCATCCTCTGGAGCTGTCTAAGTTATGGATGCAGATGGGAGCAATAAGCGCGTCTTTCAGCGTCTTCGTGGGCCTCCGCCTGATGCCAAGAACAAAGTGTGTT
>JANTPZ010001797.1:0-21962 GCA_025593235.1 Vachellia pachyceras | reverse complement strand
GCGGAATGAAATTGACGTCAGAAAAATGAAATGAAACCTAGAATCTAATCTATCACAAATTCGTTCGAGGAAGTAGAGAAAAGAGGGAAAATGAAGAATGCAAAATAATATCTTTTTTTAGGCGATCAGAACGAAGGGGATTGATGAGCAAAGCGATGGCGACTCCTTCAGGTGAGCAAAGCGACGGCGAGTGGCGAGAAAACACGGGTTGAAGATTTTCAAATGAATGGAAGTCACAATCTGACTTCAACCTCACTTTTCAAACCCTTTCATAAGTGAGGGCAATTTCGACTTTTCACAAGTCTAATGTATGACAAAATGGTCCCATGGGACCTGAGAGCAAATGCCAAAATGTTTGGGACCATTTTGTAATTATTTGTCTTCCTTGGGACTTGAGGGTCATTTTCCCATTAATGAAAGCATTCTCTTCGGAATTCAAGTAAGTGTATGTATCAAACAGGGCCAAAAGGTTTAGTACAAATCACCCAGGTTACTTAATTCTTTTGTAAGGTCCCACGCTAGCAAATTATTTACGGTAAGATCCCGAGAGGTTGTCAATGGTAGATACTCCACTTGTCAATGGAGCTCCTCAAGTTACCATTGACAACCTCTCGGGACCTTACCGTAAATAATTTGCTAGCGTGGGACCTTACAATAAATCTCCCTATGTAAAATGTACTTTGAAATAAAATAACAATAAAAATGTGATGAGTCATTATTCATTTCAGTTTGGTATCCTGGGTCTTCCTTCCTCACCTTTTGAACAAAAGTATTTTATAGGTAATGTCGTTCTTTGACTAACATTTTAAAATCCCTGTTTGTTCCATTGCTCTGATTTGAAATTATGGAAATTCAAAATCATAATGTCTTTTTTTACAATTTTAAAGATTTTTTTGGGTTTTTTTTATTGTTTAGCTACCACTATTGAGTATATGTAATTTAACAGGAGAGAGCCCGCGCACGGAAAGAATCAAATCAAATTTTCATGTTATCCTCTTAATAACAAATGATTGAAAAATTCATTTTATTTTTTAATAATTCATTATAAATAATTCCTAATAAAGGCATAGGAGTGAATGATTCAATAACAAAATTATAATCTTCAGTACAAGAGCTCCTTTTACCTTTTTAGAAAATTAAATAAATTACTTGCAGGGAGAATCCCAACAAATATCTCTCAAATTCCTTAATCCCAAATGAGCTCCATGCATTTGCAAAAGGACAATTGAGGGAGATGGCAACATCCTTTTGAATTTTTTTTTTGAAATTTTGATGGTTTTACAAAAATGCTCCCCATTTAAAAAAAACCCTTGTCGGAGTACCACTGCCATATTTTTATTTCTCTCATAATCTCTAAAACCTTGTGGTTACAGGCACCAACATAAACAAACAGAAAAGTTCAAGAATTAAGGGATCAAAGAATTCATATCATCTTTTGTTCAACCATATCTAATACCACACAAGAACAACAAAAGATAGGTATAAATGATCTCAAAGAAAGCAAAGAAAACATGGAAAATTACCCAAAGGTTGCAATAGAATTAACCACAAAATGGTTATAAAGATTCATAAAATTACCATAAGGTTCCAGAAGTAGCTGCTGAGGTTCATAAGATTGAAGGCTCTTTTTATCAAATTTTTGGACTGAAGGTCCTGTTTGTGATTTTTGAGTAGAAGACTCAAATTTTTTTATACTGGTTTGGGTTGAAGACCTTGTTTGTTGGGTCGAAGACCCGGTTTGTTGGGTGGATGACCAGGAATATTTCTTCAACCTTCCCTCTTTCAACCCCAGTTCAAATTCCTAAACTCATAGACGATAAAGGATATCCTATTATCGCTGCTCCATTTAAATTTAAAAATATTGAGCAAGAAGTTGACTCTAGAGATATTAAAAACATTATTGAACAAAACAATTACACAAACCAATATCTCCAGATTATTGGAGATCACATTAGCCAAACTCCTTCAACCTCTCAACCATCCCCTGTTAACTCTAAAAACATCTCTAATACTCAAACACCCTTATTCAAACCTTTTAATCCTCAAATAAGATAAAAAATTCAAACAAAAACTAAAGCTGATTTAATTAGACAAATAGAACAAAGATTACACCTAATTGAGGCAACCGTTCCTGACACTCCTCAATCTTCTAGTACTACTAGAATACAGGTTGTCTCCCGTAAACATGAATCTGATTTTGACACTAGCCCTGAGAATTCTCCAACATCTGAAGTTCAAATTAATGAACTCTCCTGGCGCAAACCTTCCAAGCTTTACTATCCACGAGCGACACCTTCTGATGTTCTTGTGGAAGCTAAGAAACACCCAAAAAGATCAAATCTTTTAATGCAAACATAATGCAAACCATATTTATGAATGGAACATAGACGGTCTGATAAACTCCTATTTTATAGGATTAATTGTACACAATATCAACCTCTTGATATGTTATTTAAGCATAAATATACCAATTAGAGGTTAATTGTGTTCATGAGGGATTTAAGGAATTAGTTTCTAATTCTGATATTTTAATCACTCCTTGAATTTTCTAAAATACCTATCACTTTAGGTACATGATATTACATTACACTTTGGATTAATGTGTAGGATATTTTGGAGATTGCTGAAAGAAGAAGCTGAAAACGCTGTTGACCAAAGCAACAGAAACGCAACTGAATAATGGCGCCAAGAAACCAGAAAAAAAAGAAGCAACTGGAACTAATTGAAACTGAATCTGGTTGAAGAGTAACAAGAAGACAGCTAGCAATAACTGACACACTCCTCACAACTCCAGCTCAATGACTCATGTTTGAGACCAAGGGGCAATTCATTGATTTAGCTCAACAATTACTAACCCAGTCACGTGCCTCCTGCACCCCACTCACTCATTCTCAGATTTTTCTTCTCAGATCAGCACAACTTCAGAGAGAGAGATAGAAATCAGCACAACTTCAGCACAACTCCAAGACTCACCTTTCCCTCTTTGTCCATATCTTGCCTTGTCTCTTCGTCCAGCTCCATCTCACTATCATCTTCTTAAATCCGACTTCAATCCTAGATCACGGCGACACTCGTCTCTCTTCCATTATCTCATCCCCCTTCACTCTATCACCATCCATCACTACCATTCTCCAATTTTTCACTTCATTTTCTCCTCCAATCCATTTCCTCTTCTTCATTCTTTCATCACCGTCAACTTCCACTTTCCCCTCATCTCAACTCCTCGTTGTCAAACACATCAACACTACCGGATTCATCCACGGTAATGCCTAGATTCAAGGTTGCCGATGCTGCTCCTGTGAGGTTCCTCATGTTCGGCTGAATCTTCTACCCCCAAGAGCTATGGCCGAGCCTGAGCCTCTCCTGATAGGGAGTTTCCTAATGTTCCATTCTCCTTACTAAACCTCCGTGATCTGTAATAACTGTTGCATGTTTGCGATTGTGAACTTGGATTTTTTTCATTTCAGTAATGGTTAGAACTTTGTGATTGGATTTATCAATATCAGTTTCAGTGATTATCTTCTTGATTGAGATTAGCTTCACTTTAATCTTGACGTGATATTGTTCCAGATTGAGTGTTGTGATTGATTCATTGAGCAATGTTGATTGACATTGTTTTTGGAAGTGGCTGGCTGAGTCTTGTTCCTATTAATCCTGTTCTTGTTTGTTCTTACTGTTAGAACGTGAGGTGGTTAGCGTGAATGCATATCTATGCTAGGTAATGAGGGCAAATCCATAACTCTTGGGAAGCAATTCACTTTCTGATTCCTTTCTTATTGTATTTCAGCTTTAATTGAAAAGGAAATAAAAAGAAACAATAGTTTAGATAATGATTTTGATCTAGATTAGAATGACTGAACCAAGTTCCTCTTAAGTTTTGTGGAATAAATTGCTAATTAATTACTTAGAGACACTCAAGCTCTTTAGAGATCGACCTCGAGATTGTGCCACTATTTGCATAATTTGAGTATTAAATTTAACCTTAAAGTGACTAGAAATCAAATTTTTGGCGCCGTTGCCGGGGAGCTTTGTCTCACTAGTTTTTAGTTAGTAGTTATTTTGCTTAGTTAGGCTAGGAATTTTTTTCCTTTTATCATTTTTGCTATTTCTTTAGGAATAGGCATTTCTGTGTTTTGCTATCTTCATTATGTTAGATGTCTTAAGTGAAACTAGAATTGAACTTTTATTTTGCTGCTGTTTGGTTTGGAATTTGAATAAAGTCTTAATAAAAAAAACTGCTGAAACACCTCATTTTGATTGCTGGAATTTGGGCACTTTGTGGCTTACTTAGTTATACCAACCTTTGAGGAATCTAGAGACATCTTTGGCATTACCTAAGTCAGGAACTCTGCTGCATTGTGTTTGAGTAAATTTAGGCTTAATCTAGTTCACTACCATGCACTAATTCTGCTATCAGTAGGAGTTATTAATCAGACTAAATTGCATGTTATTCTTTCTTCTCCGCTAACAAGTACCATTGAAATTGAAAATTTGAATTTGTTGATGCCTTGGCTGTATTCTGAATTCTTTTGAGCACACTTATTGATGTTGCTACACACTTGCTGTCACAGAGCCTAGATTGCTGAGAAACAATTTCTGTTGAAGATCTAAAGTGATATTCCCTTATGTGCAGGGAAGTGTAGTATACTTGTTTGATAAAATTCATGTTTAACTCCCACAGCTGCAACTCTTGGCTTACCTATGAAATTCACTAGAAAATTGTAGCACTTGTGCTATCATTAAATTGTTTTGAAGGAAAAAGCAAGGTTTTAGGTTGAACTTATTTTGCTTGCTTTACACCTTGAGCACTTCAGTAACCTTTATGGTTGGGGAATTACAAATTGATCATTGAAACCTTTGATGCATTGTGTTGTTGTAATTTTTCCTCCCTAGTGTAAGTCGCTTTTATCAATCAGAAAATTTTTATTTTCTTAAGAGCTTAACTGAGTACTTGACTTTGAGTGCACATTGGGTGGAAAGATACTTGGCTATAACAAACACCTCTCTGTCTGACTCATTATTTGTTGTTTAATCTGATTAAGTCTAACTCATTTTTACATGAAAATCTGAATGTTGTAATCTAAATTGCTGCATCTTTGCACCCCTATCTCTCTTGCTGCTGAAACTTGCATGGAAGCGTGTTGTCTAGTCTCTCATTAAACTGCTCTTGGAAGAGAAAACAAGCTTCTAAACTGAACTTGTTGTGCTTGTCTCACATCTTGAATACAACAAATAGAATACAGGTTGTCTCCCGTAAACATGAATCTGATTTTGACACCAGCCCTGAGAATTCTCCAACATCTGAAGTTCAAATTAATGAACTCTCCTGGCGCAAACCTTCCAAGCTTTACTATCCACGAGCGACACCTTCTGATGTTCTTGTGGAAGCTAAGAAACACCCAAAAAGATCAAATCTTTTAATGCAAACCATATTTATGAATGGAACATAGACGGTCTAACTGAAAAACAAATTCTGGACCTCATGCAAGAAATGGGTATGGTTTGCACAGCCTATCAAACACAGTTTGATTATATTGATGAAGAAATAATCAACCTTTTAATTTCTGGACTTTCTGGACAATTGAAAGGATGGTGTGATTATTATATTTCTTCTCAGGATAAACAAACTATGATGTTTAGCCTTTTTGGAAAATGATTACACCTAGACAAATAGAGGGAAGGCTGAAGAAATTGTTTCTTTCGAAGGAGTTTTCCAATCCCTTTTAGCAACATTGATATTTGTAAAAAAGGGATAGTTTAAATTATGTTTATGGGCATAGATTTGGAACCAACTGAAAAAGGGAATGTTAATTTCATGAAATTCCAAAAATTCATAAAATTGAGTTTGAACTTGGTTCTTAATATCACCTTTAAAATTTTCGTTAAACCATTTTCTCCGTAAAACATTTTCTGAAGAATAAAATTCTTTCCGAAGACCTGGTTTGTCAATTTCAAAATGATTTTTATTACGGAAATGTTTCTGGGTTCACCATTCATATCAGATTGGGTTGGAGATCCTATCGTGAGGTCATCATCCTCCCTTTGATATGATGTTTGAGGTATGTTCAAGGTGTTATCAACTCCTTGGATTGAAACTGTAGTAGAAAAAGAATTAAGCCGAGGATTGGCAACTTGATCAAGCTTCCGAGCCTACCCCAAGGCCTGTGCCTCAAGTTAGCAGGATAACTCAGGACCCAAATGGAACTGTTCATGTTTCTAAATAAAAAACTCAGGATAACAAGAGATTCAAGATCTTTTAAATAAAAAAATTATTAGGAAAAGTAGAGGAGACTCCCCGAAGGGGTCTAAAGAACCAGGAAGGAGAAGGGAGCTGTGGAAAGTAGAGGGCCTTCTACTTTCCATAGCTCCCTTCTCCTTCCTGGTTCTACTCTTCAAATAAAAAAGGTTCTTACTCCATCCCAGTAGGGATCTGATTTAAACAAACCACGGTTTTGGGATATTGATTTTGAACCCAATGGATATTCATACTGGGATTATCAAGATGCCTGGTGGAAAGTCTTCTGGGATCAAAATCGGGTTTTTAAACATTCTTGGTTTATTTATTTTAATAAATCTACCAAGTACCGTTTTCCTCAATGGTTTCTACATTGGTGGAATTTCTTTGGGGTCACCCCTCAAGTCTTTCCTCTTGATGTAATCCAAGCCTTTGAGTATTTTAAACAAAAAATTAATGTTTGTGTAGAACCTGCCATTCCGGTGGAACTACACTATTACTCCAAATTATCAGGTGCCTGGATATTCTCCTGGCAATACTCCTTTTCTCATCAAGATAAAGATGTAGTTGTTCTCCCTATTTTGCAGCGAATTCCTTTTATCAAATGGTGGGAGAAGTTCCAACTAAAATTTCTCAACCTTGCGGCAGTTGAAAAATGGTTCAAAGCAAACCCTGAATATCTTTGCCTTTCGGAGCAGAGTATTTTCTTAAACCAAAGAGCCAGAATTCAAACTAGACTCGCAGGGGTCCAAAGTAAACAGGAACTTGTGCAACAGCTCGACTCAATAATTCAACTTCTCACTGATGAAGTTTCTTCTTCTAACGGAGCAAGCCAAGAACCATCAACATCCAACTCTCCAGCACCGGATACTGATGACGAAGAAGAGTTGAAAATCACCCATCTCAGAAATGATAGTTAGGAATCTTTTACTATTATTTCTCCCAAACATTATTGTAAACATCATGTCCAACAAAATTCGAACACTGTAGAACAATTGACCAGGAATATTGCCAGTAGACCAGGAATATGTCTAGTGTGCAGGCCAGGAATATTGTCAGGAATATGGTCAGTTGCACTGGAACTGTTGAAATAGTTCAGGTCGCTAGCAAGTTTTAGGTCTTAACACTATACAAACAGTGATTCTAAAGCCTATATAAGCAGAAGCCTCCTTCACTTGAAAGCAGAAGCTTACACTGCGCTTCAGAATCCTCTCCTCTTGTATCCCTTTGTTCTCCTCTCCTCTTGTATCCCCTGGTTCCTACTTTCTCTTTGTAAGTGCCAGTTTTATAAATAAAGTTCATTTTATATATTTACACCATGTCTTGCATCTTCTTCTTCCTTTCTTTGAAGGTTTGAGTCCTGTGCGGACTACCGCCGCTCTCAGGTCCTTTTCTTTTTCTTATTTTTGCATATCTAATTTCCGTTTTCTGGCTTAAGCCGTCCGTCGGCCTTCTACTTTCCATAGCTCCCTTCTCCTTCCTGGTTCTTTAGACCCCTTCGGGGAGTCTCCTCGACCTTTTAAGCTGTCCGTCGGCCCTCTACTTTCCACAGCTCCCTTCTCCTTCCTGGTTCTTTAGACCCCTTCGGGGAGTCTCCTCGACCTTGACAACCTCAGTAGCTACTCCTGAAATCTTATGGTAATTTTGTTAATTTTGGGACCATTTTATGGTTAATTCTGTTGCTTAGGACCTCTGGATACTTTTCCCAAGAAAATATTTGGTAAGCCCTTATAATTTAGATATAGAAGTAAGAGAAAAAAAATACGAGAATAAATAAAACATTTAAAAGAAGAATGTTGGTGCTTCGATGGTGATGCCTTCATACTTTTATTTTAAAAAAAAATTAGGGGCTTTTTTGGTAAAACCACCAAAATTTCAGAAGGACAAATTGTTACGCTCTTCCTCTTTTGTCATTTTGCAAATTAACTAGGTTAATTTGAGATTATGGATTTCAGGAGAGGATTCTTAATGCTTGTTTGGGAAACACGTTAGAACAACATTTCACATAATCAAGACAAAACTCCTCTCATATATTTATCTCAATTTACGTAAAATCACTCTTTCAAGAGATTCTCAAACACACACTTCCTTGTATTCACATGTATTGCCTGTTAGGAAAAGCGGTAGAGAAGTGCTTTTACGTAAATCGATGTAAATATGTGAATGAGATTATCTCGATTTATAAAAAAACACTGTTGAATATACTTTTGGAGAGTGTAGAAGCTTTGCGAAGCATGGCGGTAACTTTAAATGATATATTATTTTATTTTTCAGTAATATTAAATTTTTAAAAGGAAGTTATTCACAAAACGTGTTTGGGCAAGTACTGCTGGCCACGCAAATCGATATAGCGTTAGCGTTAGAGAAAGGAAGAGCCAGAGAGCAATCTCCTTACTGCTCAGTCTCACTCGCTGCTCTCAGCGATTATCGATACCTCCAAATACATTTCCACCAAGAGAAGGGAAGCTATATATCCACATTCATATTCACAATAATAATAAACACTCACATCTCTATTTCCCCCCTCCTGTTTCTTCACTCTGAAGAAAAAATCTGAAGCGCTGAGATTGGCAGTGGTTAGTTGTTGGATTATACCAAGAATGGGGGCGGGTGCTTCGAAGAGGACAGATGGTGAGTTCAATGGGAGTGATGAAGATGGTCAGCTTTATGTTTCGCTTAAGATGGAGAACCATAGGCTTACCGGGGAGCTTGTCCCTCACGTCTTTGGTTCTCTTCCGCTTGTGGGTTCCTGGGACTCTTCAAGAGCAGTAATTTTTGTTTGAACCCTACTTTCTACATTTGTTGGATTAGTACTTGTGATTTTAGTTTTATTTTGGCTGTCTAAATTGTCTTGGGGTTTTTTTATGGTTCCACAATCAGCTTTCCATGGAACGGGAATCGGTGTCAATGTGGGAGTTGAGTTTTGTTGTTCCACCGAATCATGGTAATATATTTTTTTTCCTCTTCGTCTTTAAGATGTTAAATTAATTTCTCGTCACTCTTTCACGATGTGCCTTCTTTTTCTTTCTGGAAGCATTCAACAAAAAAAAAACTTAATAAAACAGTATACAATGGCCTAAGTTTTCGAAACTAATTGAACTGAAGAAGCAGTTTTCTTATTCTGAGCGTGGCACTGTTTCATTTACTATGAGCAGAGAGCCTGGTATTTTGGTGTCTTAAATTGTTGGAATTATGGTTTTAGTTAGTAAATAATTCATAATTGTCTCATCAGTGGGCTCTCTCCCGAGTGAACCTGATGCCTTCATATTGTTTGGCATTTGCAGAAACTTTGGATTTCAAGTTCCTCTTGAAGCCTAAGCACAGCTATGCACCTTGTATTGTTGAGGAGGGTCCAAACCGCCTGCTGATTAGGGGGGCATTGCAGGAGGATACTAGGCTCGCTTTGTTTAGGCTTGAGAATGCCGAAGTTCTTGAGTATCAAGTATTTTTTAAAGTAGATAGGGTTTCTCCGTTTGATCTTGCAGCTAGTTGGAGGGCCTATCAAGAAAATTTTCGTCCTTCATCCGTGCGTGGGATTCCTGATGTCAGCATAAATTCAGAGCCGCAGACAGGTGGTGAGGTGAGACCATAATTGAGCTTCGGGTGGTATTTGGTACTTTACAACATTGTTTTTAATTCTCTGTCTCCTTGTTAGCTGTTAAGCACAATGTCTTTGTCAAAGCAATGTGTAAAATAAAATAGATGAGTCTAAAAACCTTGAATGAAATTGAGGGCTGTCATTTGTAAGTTTATGGCTGGAATTTTTTAATATTTTTTACCATCAAATATTGGTTTTGTTCTGTGTCGTTTTTCTAATCCATACAAGAAATGCAGTGTTTCTACACGTAAAGTGTCATATTTATGCAATTATATACATGTCTTCCTTCCTTCCTTCCTTTTTTTTTACAACACCGTTTCCATATTTCCCTTATGCTAACTTAATGGCAAATATGTTATAGGAAGCATTTGTTCGTGGGTCTGGACTCAGGATCTTGATTTTATTTTATTTTTGCTAAGGAATTTTATTTTATTTTCATTTTTTTGTCCAGAATGGTTCTTTTGTGGGTCTGGATCTTGATCTTGAACATTATGTTGTCCCAGCTCCTTCTACTTCTGTGAATTCAATTGTATATACGGCTAACACGACAGAGAATCCCAGATCACGAGTTGCTGGGTCTGGCAGAAGTACATATTCCATTAGGGATGTTGATGTTCCAGTTGATCGACCTGCAACGTTTAAGGTTTGACTTCCTTTGTTCCGTCACCCTTGATTGAACCACTGAACTACAATTGGTTTCTTTTATCTGTAGTTTAGATTTTAGAACATTGTTCTAAATGGACTGTGTGCTCTTTATATTGTATGGTACAGTAACTGCTTAGCTAAAATACCAAAAAAATCAATGCAAGAGTATCTTGTCATCATTTTACTTAAACCTGTACTTTCACTGCAATGGATTTGTATATAAAGTTGATGTTCCTTCTAGGGGATGGAGATTATTGTTCCAGATCCATCAATGGCCTGTCAAGTTTCTGGACTGGTTGAATCCAAGTCAGTGGGCACATTTACAGCACTGCAAAAGCAAGATGGTCAGAGGGGATATTTTGTTGACAGGGGTGTCGGGTCCCCAAGACTTGTAAAATCTGCCTCTGCAAATTTCACGACTAATCTTAATCTGGAAACTGATGCAAAGGTTTGTATGAATGGTTTCTCTATTTCTTGGTTTTTACTTCCTTCCTCAAATTGAGTGCTGGAGAACAAAATTTTATAGCCTCAATTTGTGCACAATTGATTACTTCTGTATGCTTTCTTTTCATTGATAGAATTCAATGCCAGCCGCTGCTGGAGCTGTTGCAGCTGCTGCTGTGGCTGACCAGATGCTGGGTCCCAAGGAGGATAAACATTTAGCAATAATCCTGGTACTTACTAGCATGAGTATTTTATCATGAATATTAATACAGTTTAGTAATTCTTCATCTATCTTGCTTCCCCTCTTTAAGTTGGAGTTTTTTGTCATGTTGGAATTTGGAAATGACACAAACATTATATTTTCCTTTTGTAGTTCATCAAATTCAGAAAATTATTTTACGCAAAATTGAATAATGCTAACTTGAGATTCAGCTATCTCTCTAGTTCACAATGAGATTGGGCTGCTAGTCTTGTTTTAGGCCGTTCCTTTTGGAGGATTTCTTGTTCTCCTCTTTTGCATCTTTCTAAGTATTTAATAATTTTCATATAAAAATACAATGAATTGCTCTAACTAGTTGCTTTTAATTTAGGTGGGTTTGCCAGCTCGAGGTAAAACTTTTACGGCAGCTAAACTTACAAGATATCTTCGTTGGTTAGGTCATGATACTGAGCACTTCAATGTTGGGAAGGTTTCTGACATCTTTGACATGACTCTTCTTTGTACTCAGTTGTCTTTTGCTATGTCAAAATATCTCAGACATGAGATTGACACACCTTTCTCTTTGTTGTTACAGTATCGCCGCCTTAAGCATGGAACTAATCAGGTAAACTCAAATTGCATAAAGTTTGAATTAATTACTTATAGTTGAAATTTTATCTTCTGAAGTACTTTTTTATGTGTTTTGCTGCCTATGACTAGATCTCAGATAAATGGAAATTTTTTTCCTATTGATATATTTTCCATTGATTAATTAGTAACATTAAGAGCTTCTAATGGCATGGGAGCCGGCAAAGACTAAAAACAAAACCTCCAAGTTAAAGAAGCTCTTAAAATTATATAAAGTCATTTGATCTAAAAGGTCATAAAAGCTCTAAGTTATACCTGTTATGTGACTAATCTTTTTAGTATGATCTGTTGTAATTTAGTGGAGCTTAAAATTTTCAATGTTGCTTTATCGTGCTATCTCGAATGCTTGGCCATACTTTCTTTCTTCAGTAACTTTATTATAACCATACAATTAAACCAGTTTGTCATGTTTTCACGAGTAATTCTCTATGCATATCATTTTCGTCATTGCAGTCTGCTGACTTTTTTCGAGATGACAATCCTGAAGGTATTGAGGCCCGCAATGAGGTAACTTTTGGCCAATAGTTTGTTGCTTTGAGATCAAATTTAATGCAGATTATAATCTATTACTTCCATATTTAGATCATAAATTATTAGTTATAGTTGGAACTTGGAACAGTCATGGTGGTTCTATGATTTTTTTTAATATTAGTGCTTCACTCAATGAAGTTATTATGTGAGACCTTTGATTGTTGATAAAGCACAATAGTGCCATTCTATCCATGTAGCTGACCCCATCTAAGCTTGTTGCTGCTGTTTCTGCTTCTATGATTGTTGATTCAAAACTTTTATATATTGTTTTTTAATATTCTGTGCATTTAGTGAAGCTTCTTGCTTTTTGGTCAGCAATATACGCTTTGATACCTATGCTGCTCTGTCACTTGAATATGAATTAATATATTGAGTTTGACGAATTTAAGTGGATCCTGTGCTCAATACTAAGAACTTGACAAAAATGCGAAGCGGAAAACATGCAGCAGAAGACTGGTTGACAAAACTTGACATATTCTAACACTTGGGAAAATGGACAAATGGTGGTTTTATAATGCAGAAGACTTGACAAATAGCAAAAGTTCCCCAATTGTAAAAAGCAGGATGCAAAATCCTTATGGAAAATTCATATTGATGGGCATCAAGTATAACTTATTCTATTAAGGCTAGGCTATGCTACCTGATCAAACTTACACTTCAAGCATTTTCTTTGTCATGTATGATTCTGGTATTGTATTATGCCCTTTCTCTGTACCTAGTTTTAATGTATACATGCTACTAGGTAGCGGCTTTGGCATTTGAAGATATGATATCTTGGATGCAAGAAAGTGGCCAGGTAAGCTGATTTTTTGACATTTTTGTTTCTATTACTTCTTTCCTGTTCTCTCCATCACTTTTAATTTGATGTTAGGTCGGGATATTTGATGCCACGAACAGTACCAAGAAGAGAAGAAACATGCTGATGAAATTGGCTGAAGGAAGATGCAAGGTACTGCAGACACCGATGGACAATGTTAAAAGAATACATTATATGAAATTTATACAGATAATCTTGATTCCTTCTGATGCATATTTGTGTTTTTCTTGTAGATTATATTTCTGGAAACAATATGCAATGACGTAAACATAATAGAAAGAAATATTCGTCTCAAAATTCAGCAAAGTCCCGACTATGCAGAGGAGTAAAATATTCTTTTTGAAACTGTGATATCTTCATCTTGATTGCCCAGAAATTACACCTGATTAATGTACTTTTGCAGGCCAGATTTCGAAGCAGGGATGGAAGACTTTAAAAACCGTCTAATCAATTATGAGAAGGCAAGTCTTTTGGATGTGCTTTTAGTAATTATTAGAGAACTTTTCCTCATATAATTTAGCTGTTTCATTGCCAGGTTTATGAACCTGTAGAAGAAGGATCTTACATTAAAATGATTGATATGGTCAGTGGACATGGTGGGCAAATACAAGTAAGATTCTTTTCCCCTCTTGACGCACCACCTCTGTTATGACTTGTATGCCTTGAATATAGCCTTTCTATATAGCTAATTGCCAGGTCATCCTATGACACAGTTTTCAGATAAACATTTGGGTTAATATGTTAGCTGTACTTCGATAACTGAAATGTAATAGTAGAATGAAGAAAATAAATTTAGGGGCTTCACCTTGAGTTCTGCTCCATGCATCAAGACATATGGTCTGTGGTCTGACTCTCAATTTGTTATAATCTCTCTTTTTTGATGCAGGTGAACAATATCAGTGGCTACCTTCCTGGTCGGATTGTTTTCTTCTTGGTAAGTTCCTTCAAGAATGTGTTTGAATTCATCTAGGGGTGTTTGGTTCTTGAACTTTTTAGACTCCTGGAGATGTTTTGTGGAATCTTGAAAAGAAAAAATGTGTCCGGGAACATAAGAAACAGCTACAAAACCCCTTATTTTCATTTCTACGGGGGTGAGGTGGAAATGTTGAATTTTCATGAGTCAGAAGTATTTTTGAAATGTTAGAAGATTGTTTTGTCCACCCTGATCTTAGTACACTGTTACACTCCCATAGATAACTAATAGTAAAATTTCTTATTTTCCTTAACACCTAAAGGTTTTTTAACAACTTGTAAACTTTTGCTTGGTCCAGCTCTAGTCCAGTTTTTAGCAGTGTGCAGTCAGTGATTAAAAAAAAAATAACAATAATACTTCATTGGCAAGTTGAAGCATAACTAACATCTATACTCCAACTTGGGGGGAGTGTTGGTAGTTAGTGGATTTCATGGGATTGAAATCTCTGATTTTATGGATTGTAATCTTAGATTTTATTATTCATTAGGGAATTTGTTAGCTAATTTTTAGGAGTTAGACTAGATTCTATTTATTCCTATTTGTCTATATATATGAGTTGCATGCTTCACAAATAAATTAAGGAATTCTTTTAAGAGTTTCTTCATGCCCATAGCTCTTACAAGAACACTTTTATTGCAAAAATCCTCTTCAACATTTTACAAGAACCATGCTCTCCTTTTACTGTGAATCTTCATTTATCTATTTCAGGTTAATACACACCTTACACCACGCCCCATATTACTTACTAGGCATGGAGAAAGTCAGGACAATGTAAGAGGAAGAATTGGTGGAGATACTGCAGTGAGGTATATTCTTGACATGTCTAGTACCATTTTGTCTTTAATACAAGCTTTTAGATAGAAAGTGGTATGAATAATTTTGAAAATCTATTTGCCAGTTTTGTTTAGTGACTGGTTACTCTTGAAAGTGGAGGTCAAATTTTTCAATGCTATGCCCTTCCATTGTTGCTATCCCTCCCATTGTTGGTGGGAGCCTTGTGCACTAGGCCACCCTTTATGCCCTCCCATCGTTGTTTCCTCATCCCTTCCCTTAATATAGAAATAACTGCTTATCTTCTCTCTTTTGCTTGATGGCTTTGCAAGAAATTCAAACAGGGTTAGTTTTGCTTACTTTCACTTATGGACTAAATTTCCTTAAAAGGAGTGCTATAATGACATGGATCAACGAAGTGAGAGAGCTATAATATATTTTCAAGAAGCCCTTCCATTTTGAAGTTTTAACACCTACTCATTAAAAGGAGTGCTATAATATATTATGGACTAAAACACTTTCTGGAACAACTCATGCTCATCTTGAAAAGTTATTCCTGACAAGTCACTAACCATCTAGGGCATATATAGCCATGAAATCTGCTTGCTAAAAAAAACAACTGAATAGCCATGTATTCAATCATCCTTTTTCCTTGGTTGTCATTTCTCTCCTAAATTTCTTCTTTCACTAAAGAAAAAGACAAACTGTGGAATGATAAAATGATAAGGAAAGGAGTAAGTGCTAGAATGGATGCTCTTGATTTAGATGGGATTAAACGGTAGAAGTTCATTTGTGCAAGTCAGGACTTGCTTGCAATATGGGTTACTTCTGTATTTTTTATTTTATAGAGGTAGAGAAAAGATACAAGAAAAGAGGATCAGGAATCATCCCACAACTGAAAGAAGCTCTGAAAAGAGAAATATTTACTGTCACTATAAATACTTCTCAACTCTCGTCCTGAATTTGATTGAGAAACACCCCTAAAGATGACAAACCTTTAGTTGGGGCCAATATTGTTAGTTTGGACATGTTAGTCTTGTTATAGTTGGAGGGCCTGACAACGTAGATTTTCAAATAGCAGATATGGAAGTTACAGAGGTAACCATTGCATGATTCTTAATGCAAACGGACAATGGATGAACTGGACTACTGGAGCACCATAAAATAGGACCAAGCTTAGTGAGTGAAAGTCTGAAGAGTGTCCATGTGTTTGAGACAACCGTTTTGGGGTTCCTGCGGGAAGTTGGAGAAGAAGCATACTTGTATGGTTGTCTAAACGATTACTAGTGGGCTGGGGGCATACCTTTGTACTTCACCTAATTTATGATTAGTAGACACTCAGAGCCTGGATGAATAATTTTGCAATCCCACTTTGATTTCACCCTTATCTCTGTTAACTAATCCCATAAACCAAGTTGCTTTGTGTTGAATCTTCAAAGATATTTTTCCTGAATTTTTTGGGCTATTCCTCTTCTGCACTATTGAGTTCATTGACTCGGTCATCTTTTGAAAAAGAAAAGATAAAAGACAACCAGCTCCCTTTAAAGCAGGACTTCATTCAGAAATTAAAATAGAGGTTTGTCTTGCAAGTAAAAGATAGAGATGGTAAAATAATTGCAGTATTTAATCTTTAAAGTGATGTTTCCTTAATCTTCTTACATCTTTTTGTTAGGAAAAAAAGTTCTTTCAAGTTTATAACTGTTAACTGCAATTTGTTACTACAGTGAGACTGGACAACTGTACGCAAAGAAGCTTGCCAACTTTGTAGGAAAGCGGCTCAAAGCGGAACGGGCTGCTTCTGTAAGCTTTTCTTTCGTAGATTCAATGCGCACGTGCACCCTTTGAAACCAATGCCATTAATTGCATACTTGAAAGGATCTAATGCTTTTCCTTTTTCTTCCAATGCTGCATATGACATTTAGTTTGCACTGTGGGCTAGCATCTTTCCTCAGTTTGAATATGCACTGGCTGAAGGAAGAGGTGCAGAAAATGTGACAATGTTAATTAGAAAACTTAAATTCAATCCTTCTGCAAATTGACAACCAAAAACCCTTGAAAATTCTTGTATTTGCCATTAACAAAATTCACCATGCGCCTTCATAGTACAACTCCAAGTTACCCTTGCTCCTCCATAAGTTTTCAATGAGTGGTGAAGAAATATTTTCAGGAAGTGGAGGACAAATTTACTGCAGGCCATATGCACCATATGGTTTGAGCTTCACATTTACAAGGTCCCTGTGACAGTTAAATTCAACAATTTTTCAGAATTGTTGCAATGGGACGCTGTTGTATAATTTACCCTAGTGTGAGAATACAGCAATGCCCATCTGATTGACCCCTTTCACAATCAAATCATTCTTGAATTTGTAAGTCTAAAGGTTTACTGTATATAAAACCGAAAAAACAAAGCCAAATATATTACTGGAAAGGTATTGAGAACAAAAATCAAAGTTGGCAAAAATAATTAAGCACATTTTGCTGATTTATGCATCTGTAATGCATGTGGATAATGTTGTTATACTATATGTTTAGTTTTTACAAGAAACCAATTTATATAGATAAGATTGGTGTCACTTGTGACAATGAGATGGTTTTCTATAGTGGAAGGGGGATTCTTCTGGGGGAGAGACAAATTCAGAGCAAACAAATAGAGAAACAAATAAAAATAAAAAAATGTTTACGCAAAATAGAGAAACAAATATTCAGAGCAAACAAATAATCCCCTTCAAGCTTAATTAGATAGAAAAATAGAGAAACAAAGCCAGAGCAATGTTTATGAAATGTTAATGAAAAAATAAAAAAATGCTGGATCTTTTGTTATTAACGGTGGAGCTAATAAACATGAGTTACTCATTATTAATCATTATTTATTGAGAAAAAAACTCTTACTTCATCCATTCAATCCATAATTTGAATGGATTGACCGGGTTTGATGAACTAATGGAAGCATCAAACGGACTATGGATCATATGTCAGTTTTCCCAAAGTAACTGATGTGGAGTTGAACATATATTTGTATACTAGGAATTTGGAGTGAATTGCACATTGCATTATTTATGCCTATTGGAATTATTGTATATTGTAAATAATAAGGGGCTTGTTTGGATAGTCCGTTGGGATAACGATCACAGATTCCAAGGTAAATATGTGAGAGGAATTTTGTCTCGGTAAGCGCAGGAATAGATTTTGGGGAGGCTGTAGATGACTCTACCAGTAGCTTTCTGTGTTGAATGGTGACTGTAATTTGGGACTCTTTGTGGAGTGCGTGGAAAACAAGTTGCACAGAAATGTGACTTTTGTCTTTGTGTAACTGATGATCCAGATATGGACTAGCACATTGCAACGGACAATTCTAACTGCAAGCCCAATTGTTGGATTTCCCAAGGTTAGTGTCACCCTTATTAACAGTCATGTCAATTATTATCAGCAGATAGGTGGACTAAATTATGCATTAACGGTGTACGGGAGAGCTTACCGTCCTTATAATTTTTAGATACAATGGCGTGCTCTTGATGAGATAAATGCTGGGGCATGTGACGGGATGACATATGAAGAGATCAAGAAGAACATGCCAGAGGAGTATGAGTATGTCATTGATTTGTAAACTTCATCGCCCTTCCTTAGACAAGCACACAACAACAACAAAGCCTGATCCCACTAGGTGGGGTTGGCTCCATGGATCAACTGACATCATTGTGCTCTATCATAAACTATATACCTTAAACAAGCACACATGCTCACTTTTTAAGTTGAATGTGACTGATAAATCAGTCAAGGGGAAGCACAGGGCAGGGACTTTTTAGTGGGGCAGAATGCTCTTCAAAATTTATGAAACAATTTGATGTTCCAATTGCAGATCTCGCAAGAAAGACAAGCTTAGGTACCGGTATCCCCGTGGAGAATCTTATTTGGATGTTATTCAAAGGTCAATAATTTATTTTTCATGTTAATGTAGATCCAAATTTCTATCTGTTTGATGAGAGTCTTGTAAGTTCTTCTTGTAATGCAGGTTAGAGCCTGTGATTATTGAGCTTGAGAGACAACGTGCACCTGTTGTTGTAATATCTCACCAGGTTGTGCATGATATTAAATTTTCCTTTTAAGACATGGTCTCAATTTTTGACCGGTTTTAATATTTTGTTACGTTATTTGTTGGCTGTCTCAACACAGGCAGTTTTGAGGGCATTATATGCTTATTTTGCTGACAGGCCTTTGAAAGAAATTCCACACATAGAGGTAACTTGTGGATTTATATAAAAGTTCATCTGTAACTTATCCTTGTTCTCATTTACAGAGTGCATAGAGAACATACCTTTTGTTTCCCCTTCTATTGCATGCAATCGTTTTTAAATTGAGAATGAAAATGGTTGACGCATAGGTTTGAGTTGGTACAAAACATATACTACCTCTGGTACTACAAACTAAATCTTATATTAAGGATTTGAGGTATTAGAAAAGAAAATGAAATATATAATTGTCTGTGATTATACTAAATGGAACAGAAATTTGTGACATTGCCATACTCATGAATCATGTTATTAGAATGTTAAAAATTTTGAGGTTCAGTTTTTCCTATTTGGACAAAGCTACGAGTGTTTTGGGAGTTTGCTATCATATTATCTATGAAAACACGAGATGCTATTTAAAAAACTCAACTTTTCATGTTGACTTGTTCAAAATATTTATTTGTCATCTCACTTTTGGTGAATTGTGAGGCTACTATTGTATCTAATGTGAGATTTGCTCATTGCAGGTCCCCCTTCATACAATAATAGAGATACAAATGGGAGTTTCAGGCGTCCAAGAGAAACGATACAAACTAATGGACTAAAATGAGCCGAAGAGAAGTTCTCTTGGTAACATAATCACTAATACATCAAGTTTCCATTCTTTGGATTCAATTTGTTTGCAAAAATTGATATTTCTATAAATAAGACATGATTTTATTAGAACCCCATTGTTAGTCAAACTTACAAAGGAAACATGGGACCTTGCACACATATGGAAATAATGCTTTATGGGATTCCAAAGTTGACTTAGTTATTTCCTATATTTTGGGGATAAGGATCATTTTATAGAGTACTCCATGAGCTTTAGGTCTGTCTGTTGTAACACTTATTTTGGGAGATGTGTATTATGCCTTCTGGGTCACTTAAGCCGTGGCCACTAGCAGGGGAGGTAGGCCATATTTTGAATTAGTGTCAAGAGGAGGGTGCTGGTTTTCTCCAAACCAGATCCTTGGGCTGTGGAGGTTATTTTTACAGTGGTTGTGGGAGAGATCTCACAGAGCAACCTTGTATTGATTGATCTCGTAGAGTGTATCTTGAATATTAATACCATTTTCTTTGCTGTTATTACTAATTGTTAAGTTGAGTCATAACATATTCTAAATAACCATCCTCATTCTGTAGTCTGTTTTGATTTTTGTAACTCCTGCTTTCTAATACTAGAATAATCTGCCCGTGTAATGCAGGGGATATTCAAACTTTCTATAGAAAAAATTACGAGGATTTACGGTAAACTAAATAAAGTCAATAGTGTGCATTATGCGATCTTAGCAACAACAATCTTCAATAATAAACAGTGCCAGTCTATCTTCTTTATATATATAAACTAGAATTGTCAACCTCCAGAACTTGGTAAAATTAGCACTCCCAATACCAACAAGCATTGCTTCTAGTGGGAGGGGCTTTAACTGTTTAAGCATGAGGTCACGAATTTAAATCCATGTGAATGCAGAAAACACTTTTGGAAGAGCTATCCACAATTGGGCATACCAAATAGCCAAGCACTCGAATGCATCTGGATGCAACATATGCTTGTGTAAATGGAATAGAAGTATAGAGAGAAAAAAGATGATTGGAAAAGCTAAAGAACTAATTGCATGAGGTTTATCTACGACTAGAATAATGACAAAAAGAGAAATACATACTCTTGGTACACTTTTCAAAGAAGCTTCGATGGATCTTGATAATTTTAATTTGTTTGGAAGATCAAATTTTATGGGTTTATATCCATGTTCTTTGTTCTTTTGTAGCTAGGAACAAGGAACACGGCTTTGGGGTTGAGGTCACAAGCATGGGCAATGATGCAACCGGCAAGTGACAATAAATGAATTCAAGCAGCTAAGCTTCTTGACAAAATGGTGCCAAATAAAGGCAAGAAACGTAATGCTGCGTCTATGTTTCAAACTTGTGCAATTCCAACTGCCAACTGCCAACTGCCAACTGCCAACTGCATTTAATTTTCTTTGATAAGAAATTATTTCTTTGTCCCTCAAGTATAGTTCAAAGTTTCGCCTTTCCCCCCTAGAATTAGTTTCTGTTATTCCTGTTTTTCCTGTCAAATAGCCCCGTCCAACCTCTTATTGCATCTGGTATGTGTAAGAGTTAGGTAAGATCTTAAAAATATTTAATGATCCCATTTGGTAACACTTTTGAGGAGTCTAAAAACTTGTTCAACACTGTTTTTCCGTAAAACGAGATAATATCCTTCACATATTTACTTTGATTTATATAAAAACACTTGTTTAACGCGTTCCCAAACGGACCCAATTTAAAAATCTTTAATTTTTTTTGTAAAGATAAAAGCTATTATCACACTTACATTATATTTTAGGAAAATCAGTATCAAGTTTTAAGAAAGTAATCATCAAAATATTTAAAATTTTAACTTTTTTTAAGAGCTTAGTAGCAAGCCTTATAAAACTAGTTCTTAGATATAGTTACAATTGTTTTAAATTTTTGACATACTATTTTTTTTAAATGCCTGTTTTTTTAGACAGTAGAAGTACCGTTTTTTCTGACAGTAAATAGTAATTTTTGGACCATTTGGGAATTTAGTAGATATCGTATGGCAGGCACAACGGAATGAAATTGGGAAAATATAATAAAAAATTGTCTTTTGTTTTTTTTTTGGATAAAAATAGAGATAGATAATTATTATTAAATAATGAAAATATAGGTACATCTCATTTTTTGTGAAAGAGATTCTTCCTCTTATCCCAGCCAAAGGGATGTGTCCCTTGCCATATGCATGAAAATGACACCTGACAATCGTTGAGGATCCAATTTACTTACAATGGAATTAACACACACACAC
>JANTPZ010001796.1:0-19555 GCA_025593235.1 Vachellia pachyceras | reverse complement strand
ATCTCGACAACTCACCAGCGCCCCCCTCAAAGTTATATATATGTGTATGTATGTATATGTATATATCCATCCTTTTTTCTAACTTCACACGGATATTACATTACATGCTTGATCAACATATACAGTGATGAATGTTTGTGGTCGATGGATTGTTAGGCAAAGAAAGAAGCATAAATGATAATTAAACTCAAGATGGGTCTGCAAATTTGACTATGACTGAACTAAAAAATGTCAAACTTTCGAAAAGAAATGCAATTGGATGTCAAGTGTTGCATACAAGTAAGTCTCTGAGTGTACGTTGCACACTAAATTTAATTTCAGTAACTGGCTAGAACAAATTGAATAAAGACGATTGTTGATTAAAGTATTAGAATGTAATAATGAACATTTGCACATATATATATCTCTGTGTGTGCGTGTGAATGTTATGAAATGTAAAGCTAAAAAGTAGGTTTCATGTGTGATGATGGATGGGAAGAAGAAAAGTTGATGGATATAAACAAAAGAAATGGACCACAAATATATATACAACCTCAATGCGTTCCCCTTTTATTTGTTTACTCCACTTTATTGAATTCACATACCTTAAATAACTCAAATTCAACTTCGCATATTTGAGCGTCATGTTATTTGCAATAAGCAAGCAATATAGAATTCCGTCCGTGAATGTTCAAATACCACCCCTGTTACAATTTATCAAGAGGGGATTTCAAGTCTGTTGCAGTGTTTATCTATGGTCTTGAATATACACGAAATCAGACCATATTTCCTTAATTAGAGGTGATTAAGAATCTTCCTTCCCTTGATTGCTGCGGGCCTTTATTGCTGAAACTGGACGTAAAAGTAGAAAGCTAGTAGTACAAAATAGGGGTGGTAATGTTAAGAGATGATGGGTAGGGAGGGTACGGAGAGAAGGTGCGTCATTAAGTGGTGGGAAGTGGTCCATGAAACCATAAAGTATATTTGTGTGTCTGGCTAGTGCAAAAGTGGGCGCACCCACCCCACAGCCTGCACTAGCTGCCCTCACAATAATCACTCACAAAACATTATGCACTTGGTTTATGTGGTAAGGTTGTGTCAACTTAAGGCTTGTTTGGATAGCCCAGTTGGGCATCCAAAAGTCATTCCTGTGCTTACCGAGACAAAATTCCTCTCACATATTTACCTCAGAATCCGTGTCCGTTCTCCCAACGGATTTACCAAACAAGCCCTTAATCAGATATTTCAAATTCGAGTTTTGGAAATGCAACAACATTATATACTTTGTGGTAGAGCTTTACTGCCCTTTGATCCGTCCAACTTGATCCGAGTTAATTTGAACCCTGATAGATCTTCCAAGTTAAAAGTGAGGTAAGTCTACGATAGCGATGCTCCATGCCAAAACAACAACAATAATAATGACACACAACGCCATCGCCTCATTTTATTTATACATGTCTCACTTTCCTTGTTCTACGGTGTGTGTGTGTGTAGTGCTTGTCTGGGTTAGTGTTTTGATCATGTTCCTCATAAGCCAATCTAAGCAATCCTATATGTAATTAATTTGAAAATAGTACTTGCTACCATATACATTTGTGCAGCAATGGCATTAGTACGTATAGTAGCAGTAGTTACAGCTTCAATTCAATGACTCACCCATGATCTACATTCCATGGGGGATCATTTATATTAGAGTGATGATATAATAATGCTCATTGTAGTTTTTTTTATTTTTATTTGTGATAAAAAATAAAAGAAGAGCAGAGAAGGAGGTACTGAGGCACGGAGGGTAAGTCCAAGAGAAAGAAGGTGTCCTTTGGGGATGAGGAAAGGAGAGGTGGAGGGAGGAACCGATCCAGCGGTACCCATTGTTACTTTTCTAATTTAATTTAGATTTCATAAAGTAAATGTGAGATGTTTTATTTCGATTTAAACGAATATACTTTTATAACATTATTTAAAATATGTTATTTGTCACCCCTCCCATTTATTACACTGCGTTTATTTGGACAATTTATGGTCAGTTCAGTGTGTATGGGATCATTGTTCATCTTTGGGTTGGAGCGGTGAGACTACTTGGTATTATCTGGATGGGTGTGATGATCTAACTATTGATATGATGATTGCCCTCCTTGGGTTTCTCTACTCAAGGAATTTGAGAAGGAACCATCTCTATGTATGGATCCCTATGAAAGTATATTTGGTAGTCAAGTGAATCGTCAAAGCTTCAGTGGATTGCTCTTATCCTTTTATTAGGGCTTATCGAGCTCCTTTGCAGTTTAAAGACTTGTTGGTTGTTGGTAGAATATTTTCTTGTATTGCTGAAATTTTTATGATTGTCTTTTCTGTTGTTTATTGTTGTTTCAGTTTGTTTGTTTTGATTAGGGTGTTTGATGTTTTTGGTGTCTTCTTAATGTTGGTACTCTCGGTTTTAATTTAATTTGAATGTTATCCTTGTTGGCAAAAAAAAAAACCAAATTACCTGCATTCCCTTAATGGTTTTTTGGTGCAAGGGATTTGGAGGGAATGAAAAATTTGAGTTAAATTGAAGAAATTAAATTAAGTGGGGTTATAAAATTTTAATAAAGATAAAGTGTAAGAAAATAATTACAACTTTTCAACCACACATTCTCTATTTTTTTTTCCAAATCAACCCTAGAAAAATTTCCATCCCCTCGCTTTTCCCCTCGATCCCCTTGTAGCAAACAGACCCTTAATTAATTAATCCATACCCAACAGAAAATAGATAATTAACTTGGTTATTTCCCTTTGATTCAATGTATCATTATAATTTAACAATCGAGTGTATATAAAAAACATAGGTAAGAATAAGTTAAATAATTAAAAAGGTAAAAATATTTATAATGATATGAAAATAAAAGAATACACAATAGATTGAGATAGAAAGATTGAGAAGATCTAAAGGGAATAACAAAGAGAAGCTTTCTTTATTTCATTTCATTGCATGTCACAATACATTGTACACTGCCTCTGTTCAAAAGTGCATAACCATTGAAGTATAAACATAATTAAACATAAGGTTACAAAAAAATGAATGTGAGTATGATGGTATTAGCCATAAGAAACTTTCACAAGCCATTGATTAGAAGGTTACGAGGTTTATGGCATTAAGCATAAGGTATCTTAAGGGGTGGGTTATGGACATTCATATGTAAAATGTTTACAACACTCCCCCTTAAATGTTCATAATCATTAAAACTTTACTAGAAAAAACCAATACGATAAAAACCTGTTTAAAGAAAAAGAGTACATGATATATATTAAAGCTGCCTTATTAAAAATCTTACCATAAAAATCCGGTAGGACAAAACTTTAGTTAAGAAAATATCTCCCTTTAAAGATAGTATCAATTTCGCTTCTTCAAATGATAACGGCATCCCTTCTACTTTCACGGTTACAATACAACTCATCGTAATTATCATGAATTAATTACTATAAACTTTAATTGCACATAAAAAACAGCTACTAAATACTCTCAACATCATCACATTAGACTTATATTTTATACTAATCCAAGTTGAAGAAAAAACAATTCAAATTGTGAACCAGGGAAGTATCTGTAGTTCATAGAGTGCGTATAGAATTTATAAATTTTCCAAAAAATACCCTTATTGAATGGGTAAAATTTAACTTACACGTAGAAGAATACTCTATTTTTTCCCAACATGAATAAGAAAACTTCTGTATAGGAAACAAGAGAAATAAAGCCTTGTATTTTATGATTAAATAAAACCTGTATTTAAGATTAGAGGAAGTAAAATGGTGTTATGTTTAGGACATGATAGAATAAAACCTTTGGTATATCACCACCACCACTCCTTTTATCAATTGCACTAATTTTCAATGTATTTGTTTGGAAAATTTTATTTACTCCCCAAAAGCACGTTCAGTAGTGTTTTTTTGCAAAACAAGATAATCTCTTCCATATATTTACCTCGATATGTGTAAAAGTACTTCTCTACCGTATTTTCAAACATGCTCGTATTGTGATAATCACCTCAACTGTAAACCAGGGCATGCATGAGATTACTGAACATCCCCGTGACCCATTTGAAAACATGTCCCGTATTTTTAATAGGAGTGTCTCTAATAAAAAATATAGACATACCCTAAGAAAGAAAAACGTGTGTGATATTCTATATATATATATATATGTGAGAAAACCAAGACATGAACATGATTGTTTATTAAATATATTTTTGGGGGTGATTTTAAATTTTAGAGAAATAGAAAATTCATTTTAAAAATGGTGAAAATCTGATTCAAGCTTTTGATAGTGTGGTATTATTAATAAATGTAAAAACTTTTCACAGTGGTACGCCCTCTTATCCGCTGTCCTATCACCCATCGTTCCCTTTCACTCCTCCTCCTTCCTTATTACAGAGGCCGGCCTTCATATTTTGGCGATTCAGATCAAAATTAGATTTGGAAATATTTCAGTTCTTACGTACAGAGACCATGGTACTTACTTGCACACACACACACACACATATATATCAAAAGCCAGATTTGCAGACGAGCACACGATGTAATAAATTAAGAGGGCTACTACTTAACGACTTAATTAATGCGGCATATATCCCTCCGTGCCAGGCCTTCATGATTGCAAAATCAATGAGATTATTGGCCTGGCGCTTACAGGACCTGTAGCTATATGATGGCTCAGTCTGTGATTTATACAGCCTACTTGTGTACATGAAAATACTAAAATCACTTCACATCTACCTCCATGCATGTATTGAAGCTGTTAAGAGATCGGTATAAATATGGTTAGTGGGGAGTGGAATGATGAAGAATTTTCTGGTCCGTCTTCCATAAACGACTCTCCGCAACACGATCCTGCTTTGGCAGAAAATTGTTGAGTGCAAATGGGCAAGACAATGGCCTAATGCATACACCAGGTCCAGGCCAGTCATTTACAATTTATCATCATCAAAATCACGATCTAATCATTAATTATACCTCAAAAATTGTTTTCTTGCTAAGTATTGTTATATTCTTAGCGATGACAATCATGTTCGAAACACGGTCTAACACTAAACTAAATGTGGGTACCTCTTATATGGGGAATTTAAACCTTAATTTACTATGTTGTAAGAAATTAGTCTCTTCCATTACAACTTACTTGTAAGTTTTCTTTGATTCATCATTACTGGATTTCTCTCTCATTCTATATGTACAAATCTCTCAACCTTTTCTCCTCTATCTCTCTCCATCAGAAATTGAATAGGGGTATAATTTAAAAAAGCCATTAATAATTTACAGATATTTTATACTCTTCGGTCTAGATGCAATACCTTTTTTTTATATTGCAAATTACATTACAGATAAAATCCTACGTTTAAAAAGTGAGTATTTGCAATCAATTTTTCCCACCGATAAGTTGTAATAGAAATGAAGTGGTAACTAAAGATTACATGTAAATTTCTAAACCAGGTAAGAGAAAAAAGATTACATTTTGTTGCCTCACCAGTTATTTACTCTTCAAGAAGGCAAGCATAGCAACAATTTGAGTGATGAATTCAAATGGTGTCAGTAGAATGAAAAAGAAGTCAGACCCCATTTTTGGCCTTTGCGGTGGGTGGTCCTGCTCAATAATAACATTTGTATCCTCCTCCCTTTCGATACCCCTCTCATTCAAAGCTCTTGTTCTCCCCACCCTGCAAAAAGTTAACCCATTTCTGAAGTCATGTTGGTGAAGAAGTATCAACTTTGAGTTTGTGGGAAAAAAACCTTCTGAGACCTACCTCTGTTGAGTCTTGTAAAGTTTGAACACGATTACCTCTAATAGAAGCGTGCATGTATTAATAAAGAGGGTAATCAATAGAGCTTGAATTTAATGATGAATGTAATGACTAATTTCCCACACAGTAACAAACAAAAATGCTGAAATATGATTTTAGTAGAATTAACCGAGTTTGAAAAATTAAAAAAAAAAAAGGAAAGAAAACAAGAAGGGATTTGGTGCATTCTGGAGAAAAGAGGAGGGTTAAATGGGTTATGAATGAATGAACAGGAGGGGATAGGGCAATGGAGGGCAGTAAAGAATGATAAATGGTGTTTGAAAAAGCTTCTTCACATCCTAAATTACATTCAACAGTAATTTTTCGTAAAACGAAATAATCTCTTTCATATATTCGTCTCGTAAATGGTAAAACCACTTTTCCACTGCTTTCCCAAGCCATCCCACGGGTATGCTCCAAGACGTTGCAGTCATAATAAGGGCGTAATTCCCGAGAAGACAGGGAGGCCCACGCGGGTAAGATCTGACGGCAGGGAATGGTCAGTCACATCAACGGCTCTCGGTCCCTCTCAACCCACGACTTTCCCTCCTCCTTTTATGCGCCCTGCACATCCCTCTGCCTTCCCCCCAAACAACTCACTTCTCCCCCTCCCCACGATACGCGCTTCAGATTCAGACTGAGATCTCTCCTTCCCCATTCTCGCCCTCGTCATCTTCTTCTTCTTCCCGCCATCGCCCCCCCCCGAGTGGTCTCCTCTGATTCCCCCATCCTATCCAGTTTCCAAAACCTTCCTCACAAGCACTGTCCCATCTCATTCTTGTTTCTTCGCTGCCTCTGATGGCCGCCGTTTTGGCGCCCTCTGACGTTTCCGTTTTACTATTCCCGAACACGTCAGGGATCCGGCTACGTGTCATCGGCCTCCCCTCTGTACCTTTTGCATGAGGCCAAGATGCATCACAATTGACGGGGGAGAGAGTCTGCGATTATCTTTGAGCCTTTCCATTCCTTTTTGTGTCTGTGATTTTTTCCTCAAATTACTGCTTTTCATCAGTTATCGTTTAGTATCTTCTTTTAACTCTCTTCGCTCCGCCCACTTTTATTTCCTCCCTTGTGGCAAACCCTAAAGTCTCCAAATATACGCCGTTTTGAAAGCATTCGGGAATAAAGAAGATTAAGGATTCTTCAGATTTTCTGCCTTTGTCATACTTAGTTGCTTTTCCTGGAATGGGTATCTCTATTTTCATCAGATCTGGGTCAATTATGGAGGCGTTTGTTCCCTTGATTTATCAAAAGCGCTTTATTCTCTCGACGTTTCCATATTTGGTCATGCCCTTTGTATTTACTTCACTCATTATGTTGCTTCTTTCTTGGGACATAGAAATTGACAGAAGAGAGTGAGCACACAGAGGCACTTGGTATAGTTGTATACTATTGCTTTTGCGTGCTCACTTCTCTTTCTGTCAGCTTCCAGTGCCAGAAATTGATTTCATTGATATCTGGCTCTGCTTCGTTCCCATTTCCAAACTAACCCCTCTTCTCCCTCCTTCCGCTCGCCGTGCAACGGAGCTCGAATACCATTGAAGTAGTTTGTATAATTCATTATCCGACAGTGAAAGGCATTGCCTTCGGTGTTAGTTTGCGTTTCCACCTTTTCCTCCCTGAACTGTTGGATTTTATTCCGTTTTTCTCGGATGGATTATATATTATTATTTAATGGCAGCAAGATAATTTATTATTATATATTATTGGTGGAAAGTGGAAACCTGAAAGCGTGACTTTTGATGGTTCCAGCAGTAGCTACTCCTAAGTACTGTGCGGATTAAGCGGCAAAGATACCAGCATGGGACCATTCACGTTCCATAGTATGGTCCTCACACTCCACATATTTACTTCGTCCTTCTTTCATCGCCCACTCTCTCTTTCTCTCTATATATATAATCATCTTGCTGATTTTATTCCTTTCCATGTTTTTTATGATTCCTGCGCATGCGAAGTTCACTAGGTAACTGGTTCGCTTTGGCTGTCTGTCTTCGCCTGATTCTATGTCTCCGTTTTGACTCCTTGGACTCTTTTATTTCAAATGGACTCTTACAATTTTAGTCAGTAGAACTTAGTAGTTTCCTTTTGCCCAGCATACAAATTAAAGTCATCTGTGTTTCTCTGAGTTGAGATTTATTTTTTCCGCCTCCCTAATAATAGTTTGAATGGTTATCACTTGGATCTGGTTTTTCAAAATATATATAGAACGTAATCACCCTCAATATTCTAGAAATTTAATAGAGAAATTAAATCTCATCTGTTTTATTATTCCTCATTATGCGAGATCTGATCTGTGAATATATAGTCGGAAAATTGACTAGATCTGGCTCGTGCCTGAAATGATGATACTGAGCCTCCCTCCTTTTCATATATGCAGGTAAACGGAGAATGGATCGTTCTTGGAAGTTATCATGCGTGCTTAATTTCATACGCCCTGAAAACACGTGATTTGATCAAGGATTTTTGGTAACTACACATGAATTTTTTTTTTCTTGTTTTTCTTTTTTACGTTATATCACTGTTACTTCTCACCTCCAATAAATCATTGGAAATAGAATTTAACAGTCAAATATATTCATCAATTCTCGGGATAATTCTGATCATGGCACTACTCCTTTCTGATCATTATAATAATTGCACTTGATTTTTCATTTTCTTGCAAATTCATTTTTTATTTTAATTTGTCAGTGTTTGGATTGACAAGTTTCTGTGGATCATGCAGGCCACTTGTGACAGGTGCTGCTCGTTACAAAATGTTTGGAATAACTTATTTCAAATAATTTTATGGAACTCCAGGTAAGGATGTGAGATGATTTTTGTTTCTACTTGTATTAATGTCAATTTAGAATACTTCTCTCATTCTGAAGGCAGTTGTGCCTACTACAGTTAATATAAATGGCAATTTGGAATACTTCTAGCTGCTGCGCAGTATGCACAGTGGCGGATGGTAGATGTCTTAAAATATCTATAATTTCCTATTTCTTACCGTGACTTATTTGCTTATGGCAATCCTTTTCTACCGTTTTCAACGTCGACAGATAATTATCTATAACGATTGTATGTTGACTGAGTTTTGGGGATTGGTTTTCTGTTGCCAAAGCCTTATTAGAATATAATAAGATGGAGATGATATATATGCTGCATAGTGCATACTCTCATTTCTAATGTTATTAATATGGCTTTCGGTTTGATAGTTTAATCCTATTTGTCTGTAAATTAGTTTTCACTTTCAAGTAGTTACTTGTGATCAGACCTCTAGCTCATTTTTTCTCTCAAGAATACTCCTATATTAACTTTGAAACTATTGAGTTTAAATATAAACCTTCATAATTGCACAACAAACAAAATCTTATATTTAGAATCGAAAGAGAGGGAGTGGTTAATTGTATACCTTACCTGCAATTACAACATATCTTGCAATAATGTTTGCTCGTTTATTTTTTTATAAATCTGAGGGCTTTAACCCATCAAAGCAATCATTCTCGCAAATCAGCAATTTGATAGCTTTATTATACGAATACAGTATACGTACTCTATTCAGATTTCTTCCAAGTCAGTGATTGTGATTGCAGCAGCGTCATTTATTATTCTCTTATTATTGGAAAAGGACTATGCATCTTTTTAAGCTTCGCAAGTGAATCGTTTTGTTTGGGTGCATTCTTTTAAGTAATAATAGATCTTCCTTCGAAGTGTAATGGAGATTCTACACACTTTAATTTGGATTAAAAATAAATATTTTCCAGTTGTATAAATTTTCATTTAATTCTTATCATGTTGTTTTATAAATGATATTTAATGAGTGTTTTGATTCACTCTTTTTCAATAATTTTATGTAATTTGAGATAAATATGTAAAAAGAACTTAATTTGTCTCCACTTAAATAAAAGTATTTTTTTAATTGATTGTGATTCTTTATCAAACAGTCACTTAATGTCACATACTATGTTTGTTTTCATACATAATGTGAATGGATAAATACTAATATATGGTTATCAAAATTGAATATGGCCATTGTCATCTGTGGTTGTGAATTTTGCTCTACGATCGTTTTCCTCTTATATTATCATCAACATTCTTTTTATGTGAACAATGTCAAGAATCTTCTACTGTAGTCTCAGACAGGGAGTAGAGTACATATCTTCCACTGTTGCATTTAGGCAATGATTGATTTGGCTTTTGATTACCTTTCAAGTCTGTGAAATTTTGTTTACGGGATATCTTTTTGATGTGATAGCATACTTTTACGAGTTTTTCATCGTGATTGAAATTCTCCCTTCCAACAGAATACACTATCTCTCGCGCACACTTTCTCCGAAACTCTTCATATTTTAGCATGGAAGTAGTTTATGTAAACAGAATACACTAGGTAATTAATTGTTTTGCATAAGATGTGGATCACAGGGTGTTAGCCTAAAAAAAGGTATGAATAAGGTGGGTATTAAATTATGAAATTATATTCCATTCCATGTTGTTTGAATCCTATTTCATAGTGACTTTACTTATGATGCCTGCTATAATTAGTATAAGTTCTGACTTCTATTAAATCACACTTGGCTGTATACCTGCATCTGCATCTTTTTAACGATTGTTTAATTTAAAAACAATACTAAATCAACACACACAAACAGCTCTTTTTTTAAACATGGTGCTTGACTGCTTTCTCACTCATTAACATGAATACTGGAGTTACCAATTGAGGGTTGGGTCCACTGAAATGATTAATTGTTCATAATGTGTCATGAACTGATATTCGAATTTTTGTTATAAGATATATCTAAATTTAATGTTTGACAGTACTTTAAATAGAGTTACTTTTAGTAGGAGGATGATACATATACTTAATAAAAAAATTGGAGTTTACAAGTTCCAATACCATGCCAACAAATTAATCAAGGTAAAAAAGTGCTAATGTGTTTAAATACTAGCTCTATCTTTCTATATCTTGGCAATGATGGTCTATCATTTGAACGAATTGGTGATTTTTATCACGGATTGCATATCTTTTCTTCGTTCGAAAAATGTCAATTATTCTTGTGATTAGAATATTATTCCGGTTTTTGAAATTGCTGAACCTATCAAAGTCGACGAAATTTTTTAAAAGGCATTTTCGTACTCTTCTAATTTTATATTAATCATTTGTGAATGTTGTTTGAATTTGGTTTATCCTTTGTTCAATGCTTTTTTTGTCCATGTGTTTGCTTGCATAATATACCGTAAAACTGAAAGAAATGCCTGCATGTATATCCAGCGCTTGGTAGTTAATACATAGGGGCTATTTCAGTGCAGCCAAATATCAAGAAACCAATTTTCGATAAATTCTGAAGTTCCATACCTTGAAATTCTGTAATACCCAATGGTCCCAACCCTAACTACATGGAAAAATCACTATTAGAACTAAGTGGATCTATTGAGTTAATTAACAGTTCAGTTAAGTAGAGATGGGAAAATTCAACAATTGCTTAGTTTTGACACTTACACGGAAGTGGAATATGAGAACAACATTGAAAACATGTTAATTATTCTGTAACGTTATAACTGAATCGTGTCCATTAACTGGTTTGTATCATATTTTGGGTTTCTAAGTTTTCGGTCTTAAACTCGACAAGGAATTACATCTGCGTTATTCCTCCTAAGATTTATTCGTTGCAGTAGATATAGGATGGATCTATACGCCTTTTGAAAGTTCAATGGTGATACTGCAAATTTTTATAATGCCGTTGGGCATTTATAGCCACCATCTGGACCATTTATATTTTATAGGAACCCTGTGCAAATTCCTGCTTGTCCGTATCACTCTATGCTTAATGTTATAATCAATTAACCTTTTCCGGCCTTAAGTTGTAGAGTTGACACAGTAAATAGAAATTCACCAACATGGATGACTGACCAAACTATTATAAGAAAAACAGTAGTTATATGTAGTGTTATAGACGGTGTTGAAGATCTTTTTGCGGCTACTCATGCTGATCCTAGCTGTATATGTATAGCTGTAGCATTTTAACCAAGCTATGGCCAACATCAGAAATAAAATTGTCCATTATTCAGTTTACATTTTTTGTCTTTTTTTGGTATTTTATGATTGCAGAAAAGAGCCGAATCCCTGCAGACGAAATATCTACATTGTTGGGATTTGAAAATGTACTGAAGAAAGGTAAAAAAAAATGGATCCATAACCTTGCCGGCATGCGGTAACATCACGCCTAGGTATGTGCAAAAGTAAAAGAGTACATTCCCTTGCATATTTTGTTCTTTGTGATTAACCCTTGGTAGCTTGAAGGGTCCGCCTTAATTTTTGTATGTGAAAGACAACAGATTTTGGCGAATATAATGCATGTATCCGAATATTGATGGCTCAATAGTTTTGGTCATTTATGGTTCTTGAATACTTGAATATATCCAAAAGAGTTAGATGCTAATGGAATGGAGCTTGCTACTGTGATGGTAAAAGGCAACAATTTTTGGTGTTGGGCGTTACAAAAAAAGAATTGGGTCATGCCATTTACGGGAATTAAATGGTATATTCTCTCACAGGTGGCATGGGCCTTGAATTTTAACTGGGTGCTGACTGCATTTGCGTCCGGAGGATGTTCTAACCAAGCCTCTCGTTAATGTGTCTGACTTTGGTAAACACAGGCGAAGGCGGAAGGTCTATGACGATTTGGTTAGTGTGACTAGAGTGATTGTTTTTTAAATATGGACACAGACATAGTGGAAAAGAATGGTGCAAAAGAGATTCTGGTTCGCTTTGAGTTGCGCCTGCGATGCAGTTGGTGAAGTGGGGGCCTGACAAAGAGAGGAAGTTTCAGTCAGCACTCTGCATACGGGACTTGGGAGTTGGTGCCTTGTTTGCAAATTTATGTGGCATTTAGCCGTACAGTTAATTTGAGAAAGATGAACAGCCGTGTCTAACTTCTGGTGATTAAACGCTAATTATAAGCCAGGATGATCAAGTAGGTTATACGGGAGTGATCCAAGGGGTCTCAGGCCCCAGTCACGCTGAGTTTTGGAATGGGGAAACTGAAAATTGCGACACCCCCAAAGCTTAGTTCATGTGTAGTTTTCTGTTATCTTTCTCTCTTTTTTGGGGGGTTTATTTTCTCCATTGGGCTAGTTCAACTATAAATGCCTTTTATATATCATCACTTGTACGGAATTTTCATTGACTTGAATAACGAATTAAGCACTTTGGTCCGGGAAACGGGGAAAGATATATACTCTTTAGCAAGTTTGTTAATATCGAATGTGATTAACAAACACTACTTTTCTTTTTAAGCCACTCTAATGGGTCCTTCATTATATATACATGCATAAACAATTTGTGGTCTTTGCTTTACACCCTACTTCTGACTAGAAAGGGTTGTAGAACGTTGGCTGGCCGCTTAAGATACGGGTGCATGCCTGCTGGGCCCTAATTACTTTTCCCTGCCTGTAATGATCAATATGAAATTCAAGTGGGTTTCAGGTTGGCCATCCATGGCGATCTAGAGTCATGGAGTTTTTGGGATAATCTAAGGGGTGGTCAAGAGGAAAATTCTTAATCACTGAAGTCCTTGGTTGATTCCTTATGTGGTGCATAAGCATCGCTGATAGATAGCCCGTAAGGAAGCCGTGAGTGAGCAGAGGGAGATATTAGAACTGTATGCATGAAATGAATCGTTAGGGTTTCATCTTGCTCCCTCTCACAGGCCGCCGTATCTCTTTTTGAGGATCGGTGGCGACGGGCAAGGGTATTTGATCTCAGGTTTCCTCCTACTTAATATAGAATGCTTTTAGTGACTCATTTTTTTTCCAGTTTGAAGATGAAAATTACGACATACATAGTATAAAACAAGTCGCCGAGATTTTAAAGATGGTGGTTGCCTACCATTCAGGGAATGAATGCCAGCAGCTGCATGACGACGAGAGTACGGCGCGGATAGTATAAAATGGGGAGTACATTGGGCACAAATTGAAAGTTGTGCACTCGCTCAACTGCAGACTTGACAACAAATTGTGAGATGTCAACAAGGTGAGTTGTAATTCAAGTAAAATATTGGAGCATAGGCGTGAATCTGGAAATAGAATGCAGGCTTAGGTGTTTGTGCTAACCACACTCATCCTTCTCCCGGAATCAATCGGATCTTTGTGACACCAATCGGATGCTATACTAAATGTTAGCGGCTATCTTAGTGAGAATTCAAATATTGATTCTTCGTTTGATCTATGATGGATTAAATCATTCTGTTGAACCTAAAGGATGCACTTCCATGTCAGTAGAGACGGTCTCCTCACACGTGGTATTTCATAGAATCATTTAAAACAAGCTAATCTAAAGGCTTATTTAATATGAGTGGATTGAGGTGGATAGATAATAGATATAGAAATGAAATTCATTTCCATCATAGGACTTGTTTGGTGCAAATAAAAGACTGTGGAGTTGGCTTCCATGTGGAAGCTGATTCAATCAAAATGGTTGGAATTGATTTACATGAGCAAACCTATGGAATTGTATAAAAATCCATGGAATTCTATTTTTATCCATCTAACGCTTGACAACGAATCATGATGGTGACCAGCTCTAATGCTCGATGGTGACCCACGATGGTGAACTCCAACAATGAAGTTCATGGAACTCCCATGATGGTGACCTATGATGTCCATAAAAATAACTCCCACGAGGATGGGTCTAATTTTGAATTTAGAAGGGTTTTTAGGTCTTTTCATATAAAAATAATATATCTTTTCCATTTCATGTCAAACATATTTTTAAACCTAAATTATATATATATTTTCATTTTTATTTCTATATCCATCAAAATGAATTCTATGTGTGAAATGAGCCCTAAGCGTTTTCATCCCCGCTCATGGGATGTGGGGTCCACCGTGGTGTTGGCTACGCGCTTGGAGCTTATTGTATTGGGCCAAGGCCCTCAGAAATAAAACATGCTGTGGCCTCTTGGGTTGGACTTATTAGGCCCATAATGAGCTGGGAAGGTAGTGGGGGGGCGAAACCCGGCAACAGGTTCTGCAATATTTTTCCCCCAAGCCAACACATGAAGGCAAATCATGTGTAAGATGTGAATCGTGATGGTTCTCATTGTTGGGCTCTTCTTATATAACAAAAGGAGGATGTCATATTCATAGAGTGTGAAGATAATTAGAAAGGGAGGGACTTGAATCTTATATGGGCATACAACAGACCGCTTATGTCTTCTGCCAACAAAGGATTCATTTACAAATCAACAGGACGGACACCATAGGCGGACCTACATAGGTCCCAGCTAGTGCAGTTGCACCCTCTGATTTTCAGAAAATTAGGTATATATTAGTATTATGTGATTTATTTTGCATCCACTCATTTGTTAATTTTGAACCTAATGAATTTTTACTCAAATTCTTCTCAAAAGATATTAAGAATAAGTCTTATTTATCTTATAAAAAAATAGTTTACACTCCGCCAATGGCGGACACTAATGTTCAGAAACAGGGGAAATCCCTAAACAGCATGCACAGACACAGAGAGGGAGGGAGGGAGCGGGAGCGGGAGCTGCACAAGAATAAGAAGATCAGAGGAGTATTCATGGTGGTTCCAGCTGTGGGTGTGTTGCGTCAATATCCAAAAGCTGTAGGGGGTGTTCGAAACAGCGAGTCGGACGGATAAGACCCAACCCAATAAGACCCAATCAGCTGTCAGCAACTAAATTAACTTCCCTCTCGGAGGATGCCACCCATACAAAATATATCAGACCAGTTTCATTGTGGCGCTTCTAGTCAACTTGCTCCACAGCGTAGCGTCTCCTTTTTTATTTTTTACGCTTTATACTGTGCCGGAGGGATGAGAGCGAGATTGACGACGCATCGGTTGACTTCATTAGTACCCGTTTTCAAAGGTAAAAAAAACAAAAATGTGTATTCTATTATTCATTGGTGGGCATTTATATAATTCTGGATGAAACTGTGGGCATGCATCGTTAGGATTTGTCGAGTTCTGTTCGTAAAATTGTGGCGCGTCCATGATTCTGTTTATAAAAAATAAAAAAGAATCATGTTTGTGTTTTTTATTGTGCGCAGTACGAGACGGGGTGGAACAAACTTGGGAGCGGCCCCTCTCGCAAGTTTGATGCATCCCAGGATAGTGCCTGTTCATCACACTCTAAAATTAATAAGAGAAGGCAATTGTTTGTTATCGACTGAGAATATTAGGTGAGGTTCTTTTGGCAGATAGCTTCTGGATGCTCGGCCTCCTCAGACCACGCTTTGTTTCTTTGTTTGTTTGTTTCTCCCTTGCTTGGTTTTTTTTTTTTTTGGGAAGTATTCAAATGCTGTTTAATAATTCAATATTGGTGGCAGAGGAATTATAGAACAGGAACAGGAAATGCAACGCCGGCTGTGAGGGAGTGACATTCAAAAAGAGGGAAGAGGCGGCGCGTGCCCTGCAATTCGCCAAAACCCTAATCAGGGGTCCCATAATAATAATAAATTGACCGGCTTTATGATTAGTAGTAATTCGTATCGCCTCTGGAGGCGGACAGGTAGGTGATGGGGTGAAATGTACGGCCACGGCGGTGCCACAAAGCAATGCAACAGTATGATGAGGGCCTACTATGCCTTCATATATTCCTGAGTGATCGGCCACTGGGACACGTGGGTGACATCCGTGGAGGGCACATGCAGCTATAATACCTAACATCTGTCCACTTTAAACCCCTTTTAACCGCTCCCGCCAACAGGGTGACTGACTTACGTCTCCCTTCCTGTACCGTCTCCATGCCCATCACTTCTAACTCGCTTCGTTTAAAGCAATAACAGATATAAATTCAGGCTAAAGGCGCCGGGAACATGACGGTGGCCAACTATCTACAAATAATATTTCTTGATTTGACTTACAGATTTTCCTTCTCGGTGCTTCATTTTCCTCCACTTTCGTGTTCATGTAGACGCAGGGTTGATGTTGCTGCCGTCAGCCCATGATGCGTTCACGAAATTTGCCGTATTAAGTGTATGTGTGATTCTGATCGTGATTGTGAATGGTGGGAGTAACTTTTTAAGCATCAGTGCGTGGCAGCAGTGGGGGAATAGACGCCGTCGTCGTCGTCATCATCATAATGAAATCATCATTACAGCGGGAATGAGGAAGCGCGGAGCAATGCGTACGTGGGCAGTGGGCAGTGTATCCATGCGTCAACTGTCGACAGGGGCTTCCTTCATTAATCACCAACCCATGCCATTATTTCAGAACTCTGCTCCTCGTTGGCCAAAAAAAAGAAAAGCAAGAACTCTGATCCTCACTTCTCAAAGGCTAAACTTCAGATCTAATGAATGATAAGGTCAATGTTTAAAGTGCTCCTGTATGTACAGATTTTGGAATGAAACATGTCTGTCGCTATTCCCGAAGGAAGGGAATGAAAGGCGAGGAAAGACCCATGAATCGAGCAAGAAGAGGATGGGTTTGGGACTACATGTCGATGGCGAATCCTGACGGAATCGTTTGGTGAGGTGGGTCTGCGAACCACCAGATCACATGCCCACTTCCTTTGAAAGTTTGACCCCCTCCAACCAAAGAGGCTGCGAAGGCAGACCGCAAAAAAAAAAAAAAAAAACTGATCCATCCTCGTGGGAACATTAAAGAGAAAGGGTCCCCAGCAGGAAATTAATAATATAGTAATAAATGAGCGTATCAATCGATTATGCCAAATTAGCGGAATTGAAATTTGAGGCCGCCACCACCCCATACACGTGTACCCCCCTGATACATGGATGAAATTTTCATTCTGTGGGCCTTCGGGCTCAAGGAATACCACTGCCTCGCTCCAATGGTAACCAGCCACCACCCCCTTCCCCTCCATTAATCCGTCCCACTCTCACTACCACATCGCTCTCACGTCTCACCCAACGTCCCTTCAATCCCTTCCTTGTTCACCTCGCTCCATGCATCGCATTCGATCCCAAGACACTGCTCAACACTAATAACCCCTTCCTTCTCTGATATATTCCAACACTTCCTCATACGTTCCCTCAGGAAAAATAAAAGATTGGTGCTTGAACCATAGGATCACCTGTCTGAGATTCAGAATCAGAATCAATGGAAGAGGACAAAAATACAGTGTTTGGCAAGTATGAAATGGGTAGGCTTCTGGGCAAAGGGACGTTTGCCAAGGTGTATCACGGCAAACGGATAGTGACCGGCGAGAGCGTGGCCATCAAGATCGTCAACAAGGAACAGGTGAGGAAGGAGGGCATGATGGAGCAGATCAAGCGCGAGATCTCCGTGATGCGATTGGTTCGTCACCCCAACGTGGTTGAGCTCAAAGAAGTGTTGGCCACCAAGACCAAGATTTTCTTCGTCATGGAGTACGTGCGCGGCGGCGAGCTCTTCGCCAAGGTCTCCCGGGGCAAACTCAAGGAGGATCTCGCTCGTAAGTACTTCCAACAGTTAATCAGCGCCGTCGACTACTGTCACAGCCGAGGAGTATCGCACCGGGATCTCAAGCCCGAGAATTTGTTGCTGGACGAGAACGAGAATCTCAAAATCTCCGACTTTGGCCTCTCGGCGTTGCCGGAACAGCTCCGTCAGGACGGTCTCCTCCACACCCAGTGCGGTACTCCGGCGTATGTCGCCCCCGAGGTGCTGAGAAAGAGAGGGTATGATGGGTCCAAGGCTGATATATGGTCGTGCGGTGTCATTCTGTACGCATTGCTCGCCGGGTTTCTTCCTTTCCAGAACGAGAACCTCATGAGTATGTACAGCAAGGTTTTAAAAGCCGAATTCCGATATCCTCCATGGTTTTCTGCGGAATCGAGGAGATTGATTTCGAAGATCCTCGTGGCCGACCCGGAGAGACGGGCTACGATCCCTGCAATAATGCGAGTCCCATGGTTTCTGAAAGGTTTCTCGACGCCATTCGCTTTACAGCTGGAGGAACCCGTTTCAGAGAAAGCCGATGATAATAAGGAGCTGCAGAAATCAGAAGCTGCAAACACAAAATCGAAACCTTCATCGCCCAAGTTTTTCAACGCGTTCGAGTTCATCTCGTCGATGTCGTCTGGGTTTGATCTGTCCGGGTTGTTCGAGAGCAAGAGGAAAACAGGGTCGATTTTCACATCCAAATGCTCGGCGACGGCGATCTTATCGAAGATCGAGACGGTGGCGAGAGGGCTGAGTTTCAAGATAGGAAAGGAGAAGGATTTCAAAATGAGGCTGCAAAGGCCATCGGAAGGAAGGAAAGGGAAGTTAACAGTGACGGCGGAGGTGTTCGAGGTGGCAGTGGAGGTTGTCGTGGTGGAGCTCACAAAGAGCTCCGGCGATACTCTGGAATATGCAAAGTTTTGTGAGGAAGAGGTAAGGCCGGCGCTGAAGGACATAGTGTGGACGTGGCAAGGGGACAGCCCGTGAGAGGGTAACGTGGGTGGCGGATACGGGGAAGGATATCGGGAACATGTGATCAGCAACGTGGCATAAGAACGGAATGGAGACAGCAATACTCCAACAGTGTTATGTCTTGCCCTGTGTTTTCCTTTTTCCATTTTAAGTGTGTAACCTCCTGCCTGAGTTGTAGCTTTCGTCGATCTGTTAAGGAATAGGGTTTTGGTGAGATGGTATATAATATAAAGATGTAAATAGGTAATGTAACTATATTGTTGAAGAGCCTAAACCAACCTTTTTGCATGGTTTTATAAGGCAGTAACTTAAAAAATGTAACCTCCGTGGAGAATTACGAGGAACGAAACCTGGACGCAAAACGCAAAACGTCGCTTCGTTTGCTTCCTGAGATTCCAAGGGTATTTCAGTGTGC
>JANTPZ010001795.1:0-25325 GCA_025593235.1 Vachellia pachyceras | reverse complement strand
TTTTTTTTGCAATTTGTGTTGGAAATTAAAAATTTTTGTAGTTTGAATCCCATGGGACATTTTAAACAGTCCCACTGCAATTAATAAAATATGACAAAAAGGGAAAGTCCATGCAAATGCAATTTCTATATAATGTCTTGTGATCATCATAACCCAATTATTCGTTATTACGTGCCTATAACGCTCCATCCTCACTTGTCCAACTGCCTAACTAATTATAAATAAATTAACAAGACAACAAAATTAATTTAGTTATGTAAATCTATCTATATAATCTGTTTTAGGAAATAAGAGAAATTCACTTCAACGTTATGAACCACGAAGACTGGAACAAACAAGTAAAGTTATTAGTTAGAAAATTAAGTTCTTAAAAAAACTTGTCCTTAAATCTTAAATGATAAATTCGAAGCGATGTTTGATACGTATATATAGCTAGCACTGATTTCGAGGTGATAATTGGTCACAAGTAAATTCGCATATTTTTTGGCACATCCATTATTTTATTAGAGGTGATAGGTAAATAAATGTGGTTTTTTTAAGTGAAAATTCAAATTTTAGTTTAGGATTCATTTGATTGTATTCATAGAGAAAAGGAATTGTTTGCTTACCATTATTTTGATGTGCCAAAAAAAAAAACCAGGTGGTTGCTGCTTGGGGCTGACAGGTTACTAGAGCTCTGATGAGGATGCCTCATTCCTTTTTTAATATATTAGGGTCATTTTCGTCTTTTCACATGAATTTTAAAAAATTATTTAATGACAGCCACCCATTGATAATTTTCTTTATTCATGGCATCAAATAGCGTCGGAAAATTCAATGACCATTTACATGTCAATTCCCCTAAATAGAAAGTGTGGGCCCCACATCACCGGATGGGGAATGAGAAGTCGCATCTGGGTTTGTTTGTTTAAGCCTTTTTTTTTTTCGTTGAAGGGTTAACAGCTTTGTTTGTTGAGATTAAAATAAAAAAGGTAGCTGATTAGTGGGAATATATGTGAATGTTTGGGAAACTCCGTTTTCTCAACGGAGCATACAAGTCAAGATAAAACCATGTCGAAATTCGTAAAAGCATATCGAAATCCATAAAAACTATCTTGAAATTCGCAAAAACCGTCTAGAAATCCGTAAACTCCTTTCTCCCAACAAAATTTTCAAACAGGTACAATAACATTGGGTGCTTTTTATTTTTTTAATCATTCATGTGTGATGACTCTAATCCAGATTATGATTTTGACAGAACACAAACTTTTGTTTTTACATTGTCTTCCACTGTTTCAATTGTATGCTAATCACCCTTTATTCACATTCATCTCTTTCACTCATCACTTTTCTTTTTTCTTTTTTTTTATAAATGATGCCCCACTTGCCAATTTATCAAATAATGGGCTTCATTAATACAAAATTATACATTGGAATCACTTGAAATTACACTACATTTAGTCCTATTTATAAGCAACATTCTTTTTTCATAGGTTTAATTCTATATATTAGCAACAATTTTATTTAACTAACAATTTAATGCATTTCCCCCCTTTTTACCCCAATTAATTACTGTCTTTCTCATCTTTTTTCTTAACTCATTTTCTCTCATCTTTTTTTTTTTACTTATTTTTTTCTCGCTGTCATCATTTTCGTACTTAAGGGTATGATTGAAAAAATATATTTCTTACTTTTTATTAACTTTAACAATAAGTTCATTTGATATGAGTACTTGTTGTATATCTTTTAAATTTCCCTAAATCTCAGTTTAATCCATTGGATTTATAAAGCACATTTTCAGCACTTTAACATTAATACAATCACATTAAAGGCTGACAAAGATTAAGTTTAATGATGCTTTATCAAAATTTAATTGCAAATTTACCATTTAAACTTACTAAATCAATATTTTTCGTAATAAAACTAACTGTGTTGACTTTAATTATAAGAAACTTAAAATACATTTTATAATAAGTACTAGACTAAAAATAAATTTTATAAATACTTGAGGTTGAGGTAGTTAATTGAAAGTTATCGTAATGTGAAAATATCAAATATATTCTTTAACCTCTGTGAAACACTATACGGTTAAACACTTTGTATATGCTTGATGCATTGTTCGTTAAGCAATATAAAAATAATGTTATAAACTATTACAACATATTATAGATAACAAAAAATAAAGAAGAGCGATATTTTTTCATGAAAGAGTATATGTTCGAAACATTAAAGTGAATAAGCAAAAGTGGCCTCATTACGGATCTTTGTTCTATTTTATGCAATTTTTTAGACAAAGCACAGTATTAATTATATTTGAAGCACTGTTGAAACTTTAAACAAGAGTGGATCTACCTGTTGTTGAGTGGGTTCAGTTGCACCCTCTTATTTTTTAGAAATTAAGTATATATTTATATTATGTGATTTATTTTACACCAACTGATTTACTAATTTTAAACTCACTAAATTTTTGCTCAAATTCTTCTAAAAAGATATTAAAAATAAATCTCACTTATCTTTTTAAAAAATAGTTTGCGAGAGTCCTAGGTCCACTAAATATAGACAACACTCATTGTGAGAATTTAAATTTTAGGTCATCACTTTCTAAGAGGCTAACATCTACAAAACTTGATCCTTGCCAATTATGCAATTTAGATGCATGCGCGCGCACAAACATGTGATAGGCTTGTTTGGATAGTCCGTTGGGAGAACGGACACAGATTTCGAAGTAAATATGTGAGAGGAATTTTATCTTGGTAAGTGCATAATTAGATTTTGATTGCCCAAACGGGCTAATCAAACAAGCTTATATGTCGGTCAGCTTAAACTGAGAACCTCGCCTGAACATGACATGTGAGTAGGTTATGGCATTGTTGTTAAGGCAATTGAACGTTGACCACTCGATCTTTTCAGTGAAACTTTAAATAATGAGCTATAAACTATATAGTTTTGTATAAACAGCATTGTTATTACTCTAAGAGCTCGTTTGGAAGTCTTTTTGAAAGTATTTTTTTTACAAATTCTAAGGTAAAATTTAAGTTTTGAAGAATAACTTTCATGGATTCAGAGGCAAAATATAGGTTTTAAAAATGTGATTGTGTTTAGAAAGTTTTGGTTTTTATGAATTTTAAAGTAAAAAGTATGTAGGAAAGAGAAAAAATGAAAGAAAGAAAAGGTAGGAAAGAGAAAATTTATTAGGAGAAATGATTTGATAAGAAAATAGCTTTTCAAAACCTAGGTTTCAAACTGATGTTTTGTATTTAAAATAACTGTTTTGAAAAATTTGAGTACTTAGAGAAAATTTAGATTTTCGGGTAAAACCTATATTTTGAAATCAAACTTAGGTTTTAGTGAGTGAAACCAAACACGTTCTAAAGATGTGATAGATTTTTGTATAATCATCAACACTGACCAAATTCATAGCATTCAATATAAATTATGTTAATATTATTTAAAAACTAAATATTTTTAAATAAATTCATGTAATACAAATATAATGGAATTTTGTGTAATCAAGAACGTTGAAAAAATTCATAGTATCCCATATAAAATATGTTAAAATTATTTATAATCTGTTAACTATATATTTTTTTTAAGAAAAACTTCACACGTAATACAAGAATTTTACAGAACAGTAAGTATAAAAAGCCAACCTTATTTTTCTTTCATTTTTTAATCGTGTTCTTTGATTTTTGTGAATCTTTCTTTTTATCTTTGAAAAAAAAAAGAAAGAAAGATATATTCGATACGTTTCAGTGAACAAGGAAAGCGGAATAATTTTGGATCCTTCCAGTGAAACATCAAACGAAATCATGATTTTTCATCCCAAATCATGATTTTTGTCTCAATTTTCCTGATTTAACGTGATAATTTAAAATTAATAAAAAACATATACATATAATATGTGTGTGTGTAAGAACTAAATTTATAATAATAAAATTAATTGCCAGATATTATAACGCCAAAATATATGAAACTTTTTATGAGATAACACCATATATGATAACAAATTATCTGAACATTTTTTTTTTGAAAGGTTCAATTTTTTTAAAATTTTAATAAGTTTTTTTAATTCTTAGTCTAATTTCGGATTCTGATTTAATGGTGCCTCAACTTCGGTATAATTTAATTTAACCATAAAAAAGGGTTTTCTAATCCAATAGAAGAAGGATTTCTAATTTTAGCAGTCAAGAAAATCTTCTTTGATGATTGTTTTTTTTCTTTTTTAAATCCTTTTTACCACCCTCTTTGGTGAAATATTTGCTAATAAGTACATTTGTCTTTTCGCACTTGTTTGATTACAATTATTTTTAATTTTTAAACAAAATAAGATAGCTGTAAATAAATACGAAAGATGAAATAACTGTTTCTAGAAACTCTCTCTCTATCATATGTATAAAATCTGGGATATAATGGTTCAAATTTGCAGATCTGCTTCAACACCTTGCCTCGGTCTATTTATCATCGTTATGGTAACGTTGAAACTGGATTTTATATCCAATCTTGATAATTAAGTTAAAAATATTTACAAAAATTAGTTAAATTATTTATTTATTGGTGATCTAGGGCAAGATGGGCCTATGGCCCTCTCAAGATTCCCCTGGTATCTGGCGCATTTTTCTGAGTCCATGACCTTCTATCAATTGGATCAGGTAACTAAGTGTACCTGACTAATCCGGAGCGGGATATAATTTTGACATGCCCTATGAGGTGTTTTGCATCAAGAGCGGGTAATCCCCTTCCAACAAACGCGTCTCCGGGTTTATGTTAAGGATCATGATGGGGCAACATCTAACATGCAGAAAGAAATCCAAGAGTACACGAAATTGGAAGCTACCAATTAATGAGAAGCATTGAAAAGAAAGATGTGTGGCGGTTAGCTTAGTGAAGAGGGCACTTCATCTCAAAATGATTTTTGAAAGCGAAGCTATAAATGTAAAGCAAAAGGTTTGGAATCTTAAAAGCCTCCTTCATATATATAATAATTATGGTCTCTCTTATTGCTTTGCTTCGTAACACACTCAACAAGAAAAAGTGCTTTTAGCTTTGCCAGCTTATCATTGGATCTGTTTGGTAAAACGGTGGGAAAATATTTTTAATATTTACAAGCTAAATGTGTGAAGGAGATTATTTCGTTTTTCAGAAAAACACTGTTGAACTTACTTTTGGGGTATAACTCATCAACAAAGGCAAACATACAACAGTGGTGGCTTTCACATTGCTGGATTTGAATTAAATGGATTCTGACAATTTGGTAAACATTCCTTTCTTTTCTTTTCGTTTTCACAAATGCTGAAAATTGCTTTGTTACCTGACACCTCACCAACTTTTTACTTTCCTCCACATTTGCCCCCAACTTGCCACCTAATGCATAATAATAATAATAATTTTATAATTATTATTAAATTTAATAATTATTAGTTTTTGATATAATAGCTAATTAATATATATTTGTTTTGATTCCTAATCCACCATATCTCCCAAATCTATAATTTCCCCATAAACTGTACCTATTAATTGCATATATTGAAAGAATTTTCATTAAAAATATTAGCTAATAAAAATGATTTAAGAAATATTTTAGGGAAATCACCATATATTTATTATCGTTAAAGATTCTTCCCATTGATAACTTGTTAACTTATAACTCAAATGGTTGTAAGTTCAAATTACATTATCGATGTAAGGGACTTTTTAGTGAATGATGTGTAAGTATAATGAGAAATGAAAGTAATTGATCGATCAAGTGTGTATTTATTGGATTGTTTGGGGTCATATGTATATATTATACATGTTGTTATGTTATTGGGGCCTAAAAGAACACTTACATTACATAACATGACAGATCAACCATGTGCTAAGCTCTTCATTAGTGGAGTATTTGAGTCCCAATTAACAATAAGAAAGCTTCACTTTAAACTCTGCCTTTCTCAATTATGGGCAAAAGGCATGCCCTTCCCTTGGGCTGCACTGTTAAAAGCAGAGGCCTATCTCAGCCTTGCTTTTATACACCTGTTATTATTCTCCCATTATTATATTACATTATGCATAATCATCAACTAATGATTTTAATAAAAAGAAAAACCTCATTGAACTGAACTGAATAAATAAGTCATACCTTATTCATTGTCTCATTAATGTTTTAAAAAGAACAGTTCATGGCATTCAAAAGTAGATGATGATTGTGTAACCAACATTTTAAAAAATAACTCACCAAAATGCATCCATCTATCCATCCATTAGCAAATTCACAAAACTTGTAATTCATAACACAATGTCAAAGTTAATTGTTGCATGTTTTTATTTAGAGTTCAACTCCAAATGAACCCCCATGTCTGCTTGCTTCCTAATATTGGCACATTCTTACATAGAACAAATAGCATTCCACACCTTCTAAATAGTATATTTTTCTGTTTCCTTTTTCCCATTTGACCATATTAGAAATATTATCAAATATCAAATATATCATCCAACAAGAATTTGAACAATTGTTAACCATATTGTAAGGAACCGTCCCTTTTGATCTATCGAACTCTTGGGTTTCTATATATCTTTCATAGCTATGTTGATGTTAATATTGATGATTCCAAAAGTTAAACTTTGACTTTATATAACTTGAATATAGGATTCTAAATTGTAATTTTGCAGAAAATTAATGGACAAGATGATCCCTATATCAAACTGCTCCACATCATAGGTTCCATACGTAATTGGTCCATAATTACATTTGCAAACGCATTCTCCCACAACCGGGAAAAATCTACTGATTATAATGATGATTATTATTATTTATAATTATTTACATCACAGTCCGCAGGTTTTGACCTCATTACACAATGCTGCACCTCACAGCCATCCCCTTCTGATCCATTCTTCCGTCGTTGTTGCCTGAAAGACATATCTCATCTGTCAGCTTCCACATGCCAGACAATGTTAATATCATGGCTTCAGATTAGAATCAATGAACATACATAAAGCTCATTCCAAAATTGTGTATAAATCAACATGCATGGGTGAAGTGACAGAGTAAAGCGGAAGAGCAAAAGGGTAATATTAATCATAAAGCTCTTCTGTCAACTTTTGCACTCAACATTGAAATCAATCAGTCATTTTGACCCATGAGTTTGACATGCCAATGTGTTCATGACCTTTATTTAAAAACGAATATTTTCAGATCAATAATAAGCAAGATCAATCTTCAAAATCTCAAATTCTGGTATTACTCCCAAGAAACAGTCAAGACATGCACTCCTTAACTTTAAGTCAAAGGAGAAGCCATCTACAAACCTCTCGCCTCAAACTACCCATAAGAATCAAGGTAGTATGAGATATTTAAATCCCACATCAACTCGTATGAATTGCTCAATGAGATACTTAAGTCACCCCTTAGAACTCAAGTCAAGTTAACCAAAGTGAAGAAACTATCTAGTTTCCCAAAAGAATTCACACATTTTAAAATAAGCAAAATATACAAAGATATATCAAACGCCACAAAAATTAAGATTGGCTGACCTTCAGGAGGCTGAGTTAGCTTCCGGTTTTGAGGAGACATCATCTCTTTCTTTAATTGCATCAATATGTCTTCCATTGTATGCTCCCGTTGCCAATTAGCAAGCATGGGAAATAAATGAGGCTCAACCTGATAATTAGCTATTTATAAGATCATTTTCAATCAAAGCAGCTTAAAAAGAGGCTTGGAAAATATTCAACCCTACCATGCCAGTTTCTTGGTTGACACAAGTCATGTTGATCCTTGTCTGAAATCTAACAGAAGGTGGGTTTTCAGGATAATCCTTGCCACAGAACAGTTTCAATTGGTAAATACGCCCTTCATGCACAGTCTGTAAAGCAACAAATTGAACCAGATAAACGATTCAACCCACACGATTGGGAGTTGAAAAAGACAGTTTCCATAGAAACAAACTGCGATGCAAAAACATGATATAATTTCATGGAGGAAAGGAACTCACACATGACTGTAGTTCTAGAAGTGTTATGCAAAAAGCTATCTCTCAGATTAACTATCCAAATAGTAGGAACTCACTTGAACACATCTTTATATCATTTTGACCAATTAGACACAGGAGACAGAGACAATGAGTTCTTGGAAAAGACCTAAAACCACGACTTCAGAAACTTTAAAATAAGTGACAAAATTTGAGCCATCTTTTGCATCAACCATTCAACTTATGTGCATTTACCAAACAGAATGGCAAAATTAAACCACTGTAGTGTATCAAGATCATAATATATAAATATTCCCTCTTCCAATTTGTAATGATTTGCATCTACTATCTGCCTGTCCTATATCCTCTATTAGCCATCTTAGATTAGACAAATATACTATACATATCTTCAAGTACCATAAAAATACCTAACATGCTAAAGAAACATCAGTTATAATGTCTTCTGGCTCAAAAAGGACCTACTCCCAAAAAAATAAGGCCAGTACAACCACCATATGCCCATAACTACTCTCACCTCAGTTAAGAATCACGAAGTATCACGAAGTAACAAATCTCTTTCAATGTACAATAGAAAATTTTTAAGTTCTGAAGAGGTATTCCCCTCAATAAACAGTAACTGAAGGATCTATACTATAAAGGCTTTGGTACATATAAAAGAGGTTAGAATTATCCTTTTTAAAACATAAAATCAAAGAGGCTTGAACCTGAGACCCAGCAAATTAATTAAGCCCCTCATCAATAGACCAATCTAGCCTCTTGATGAGTTAATGAGTTAATTTAAGTTGCAAAAGCTGATATCTAATCACTTATAGGTTGAACAAGTAGAAGAAAACCAAATAAAACGAGTGAAGCTAAGAAGTCAAACAAAAAGCAGTACTCTAAGTGAACCATAAACATTTTCCCAACGAGCTGCATATACCATGATCTGGTACAAATACAAGTGCTACTTTCCATGTCCAGCCCACAATATGGAGAAATCAGTCAGTACAAACATTAACTTACACCAGGCGGACCAATGATGGTTCCAGTCCACGATTGCATGTATATATCATCAGCATCATCCATTCCATAGCTGACAGTCCCATCTCCAATCCCTTTTTCACCTCTCTCAAGCTCTTCCAATAATCTGAAATTTCTAGGCACTGCATATGCCCAAAAATTTGGCCAGATAAATTACATTCACAGGTACATTTTCCAACAAAAACATAAAAAACTTGAAATTGTTGAATTGACTAATAAGTATACTAATTGACAACTTAAACTTAAAAGTAAAAAAATAGGCAGAGGATGTATGTATTTATCGTAAGTTCAAGTTGCAACAGAGAAATGTAATTTCTTAACGATTTTAAAAGTTCCTACTGGAAGCTGCAACGAAGCTTCAAACTAAGGAAATGTGTAAACTCATTCTCTACCAACTCAAAAATAGTGTATCATGATTCATGACTATCCAGCATACGTCTACATTCTTCTGTAGGTAGGGCATAGCAGAAACTAAATATTACTATTAGACAGAAAAAAGTCAAAAGATTTTGGCTACTATCCAGTGCATTTAAGTTAATCTTCTCAATGCATCAGACAACAAGTCAGGCCGATTTCAGAATTCGTCACACCGATTTAGTAAGAATTCGTAACAAGACATCAATTGCGGGAAGCACTGGGACCTAAGCAAAGAAAAAAAAACCTTGGGCAGCAAGCTCTTTGTACGGAAAAAACCGAAGTGATTCCCACCCGGCAATCAGTTTCTATCAGTGAAATTGACCACCGCCTGGACACAACGACTCGATTAACATACTAATCAGACCAAACTAAAACCCGAATCTCCATAAGAAAATGTAGCACTGTTTGTTCACAACTAAACAAAATAAAGGAAGATAACGTCCAATACAAGTTGGACACAATAATTGTTCAAAACCAATCAAAGTGGCACGATTGAAAATTGGGAGATGAACCACAAAAGAGTTAGAAAAACTAGGTCTTCAAAAAACACACCAACGACCCTTGATGATCCTTCGGAACCCATGTTGCTGCAGATCGCCCACCCTCAAAAGGCTAGGGTTTTGCGTTTGCGAATCCTAGAGAAAGAAAGAGAGCAATTTTGCCCGAGAGAAGGAGAACGCGTTGATGATCACTGTAGTCCAACCCACTTCACCAACTGTTGGACGAAGCTCAACGACCTTTACACGTAACGTATGGAAGACGAGGCATAAATAAATACCGATTGGATGGGGGCTATAATGATTATCTGCGGCTATCTCCGTGATATTACCATGGACCATCAGTAGGATTCGGTCCATCACAAGTCGTTTCGCAGCGGAGGAAGTTCTTGCTTCTGCTGTACTCATACCCAAGGATCAACTTCTGGTTCGCGCATTAGGATGAGTCGACAAGATTTGATTAAATTATAAATATGGTAAAGTATATGATTGATGTGGTTGAAAAATTTCTTAATTGAATATAATGAATTAATACTAACAACATAATTTTTGTATGAGGTAAATGTTCACCTTTAATTCTTCAACTTTATATAATATTTCATTTTAATTCATTTAATTTTATTGTGTTTTTATCCTCATAATATTAATACTGTTAGCAACAAATTCTATTCTTAAAATTTTAAATATTAATAAAACATTTTTAGATAGTCTACTGTTTTAAAAAAGTAATCATTATTAAAAAAAATATTTGAGACCAAAGATACTAGAGGTAAATGACTGAAAAATACATCATAAGATTAAAGAATCAAACTGAAGTCTTAGAGACCAAAAAAGCATTTTTACCTTATCTTTGTATAAATGTTATAGCATTTTTTTACTTAAAAGAAGAGATTTGGATGATTTATGGTATTTTTACGTGGCGTTTGTGTGATATGGAGTTGTGAGTAACGGAATTAGTTAGAATAACGAAGTGAGTGAATGGGCAATTAAGTTGAAGCTGTAATACTAGAAGCCATTCGTGGTTACGCACACTGCACTCATAATCTATAGATATATAGGATTGCTCATGTATACATTGATGGAAATAATATACTCAGTTCTTCCTTCTTTCATGTTCTTTCTCTCTGTTCTCTTTCTCTTAGATTGGCTTGTACCAATTTGGTATTAAAGCCACTCTCTTCTCTTCCCATGCAGTGAAAGCGTGGTGGGCCTATGATCTATAGGTCTCAAGATCAAAACCTGAATCTGATACCAATTTGGTACGGGTAGAGAGAGAGAGAAGGTAAGAGGTCAAGAGAGAACAAATACTGAGTTATCATTCACCTCTTCTGCTCACAACACGAGCTTATTTACTAAGACTTTGACTCCAACATCCTAGCTACTTACAATAGAAAGCAACAAACTCACATGGCGTCCTAACAATTTGGAGTGCCAGGTGGTTCTACATAACAGACTCACGGAATGAAACTAACATAATCCCTAACAGAATCCCATAACAAATATGGAGCTTAATGAATTAATTATTTGATGTCTAATATTGTAGATCAACTGGAGAATTAAATATCCAATCATGAAACAATGTTGTTGTACAAGAATATGTGGAAGCGTACACAATCTACAAGTTTTGATCTTGTGCTTTTCAAATGTTACATCACTCTTGTAAAAACCATAGCCTAATAGCTTACAACATGCCCCCCACAAAACTCCATTAATAAAACGATTTTAGCTAAAGGGAGTGACCCGGAGGCCTTAGCCTTACTATTGGTTGGAAGTATAATTTTTTTATTAATTTAATTGGTTGGAAGTCGTGTAAAAATGAGTTGTATGGTATTTTCCATGATACATATTGGTCACGGCTTATAAATAATATAATTTTTAATTATATAATAATATAATTCATATATTGATATTGATTAGCCATATAAAATTGCAGTTACATGATACTAATATAAATCTGAGTGCCCAGGCTAGTGTACAGTTTCAAGATTACAGAAATAAATATCGCTTAATCCCAACCCAATAACTGCATCAAAATTGTTCCCCCCCTTTTCACAAGATACAATCTACTTTCACTTGAGGCTTGATCAAATAGGCAAATGCACAAGACATCAATTAACAGTTCCAATCAATCTCCATGGATGGTATAACGTTCCCATTTCTTTGTTGGGTCGTATATCTGCAATTGATTGAAATTTTGGGGAAAAAATGAAGTAAGACGCTTCGATAACCAACAAAATAAAAACATTAATCTGTGCAGCTAATAGCATAGATCAAGAGAAACACAAATATGACTGTAGTTTCACCCAAATACAAAAACAGCTTCAGTTATGAAGCAGACCCTTGTCTCCGTACATTTCAGTATTCAACATGATGCGACACTTTCAAAATTATATATCGTAGAATCCATGCTTTTCAGCTTTTTTTTTTTTTTTGGTAAACATGCTTTTCAGCTTTAGTAGGGAATAGAAGAAAACATTTCAGATGACCTTAATATACGCAATAGTATTGAATCAGAGAGCAAAAGTAACAGTACCTCCCATCTTGAAGCAGGAAATATATGCTTGTTCTTTTCGTACCAGTGCCTTTCTACAACTTTCCCCGCATGAGACTGTAAAAAACCATTAAAAAAAAAAATTAAGATCGCAGAGAAGACAACTGGAATAGAACGCCCAAACACAGACATGCATACAAAAGTAATTATTACAAATATAGTAAAATGAAAATTCGACATCCTTGCAAGACTATAGTATCTATAGCTCCCTTTCCCTCATGTTTTTTAGCAACACAACTAAAATAGCGTACAAACAGAAGAATCTTTACTTCCAACTTTTGTAACATGTACAAGTATTGAAAACTGATACAGTGATCAGAATTAATTGTCCTTCCTTTTATAGACTGAACCCAAGAAAATGAAAACTGCCCTTTTATCTTCAGATAGACGTTAAAATGTTTGACATGCTGTATAACATGAAACCATATTTTCAACAGAAAACTTGTACTGCACATTTGCACTTTTTGCATCAGCTAAAAACTAGCATTTGCTTCATTAAACCTCAATAACTGTCAAGTTAGCTTATATAATGCAAGTGTCGTTCAATAACAATAGCAAAAATTACTCAGTTAACAACTGATTTTACTAAATTGAGACGTAAGCAAATAAGAAAACTTCATATTCTTCCAAGACCTTCATTATCACCTGAGCATTCACCCATCTAAAAATTATGAAGAAATTCCAGGTAGGTGAATGGTGATAGCTCAGGAACTAAAAGGTTTGCAAAGAATATCAAATAATCTCATTAGCAGATTTAAACAATGCCAAGATCAGTGCATGCCGATACCCAGAAATACACAACAGTCTAAAGTAAGCAGAGTTGGCAGTATCAAGATGAACTCAACAAGCCCGGCCATCAAGGCATCAAAATTCCAAAATAGTAGCGATAATGCTAAGGAAGAAAACCTACCTCATCCTTCTCTATTGTTGCATCAGCAATTGTTCGTACATCCTCATGCACATCAAAGTGGAAAAGCTGTGTGGAATAAATCACAACAAAATAATTAGTAACCTCAATTTGGCATTGTAAATCAGTATAAATTGTAAAGAAACTATTCTCAAATTTAAGAAGACATGCAGGTAATAACAAGAGCTGATATGCATATAACAACCATCCACAAAACATGATGGATCACAGAGCAAAAGTCATCATTTATCACAAGGTAAATCAGTGTCTCAAATTCCTAAATTATGTTTCTGCCCCAGAACAAACACAACATAGTCTTAATCAATAAATAGTCAAAACCAGAAACACCGAAAATTGCCATTTAAACCATGTAATAGTCAGTTCATCAAAGTGATCTGCATTGTGCAATATGGAGTTAACACCCATTGCTGCTTTTTGAGAAAAGAAAATTTCTCAAAGAAATGAGAGAATCCCGGATCAGTATCATCTCCCCTTATTGGCCTATCTTTCATATGATGTATCTCCTTTCTTTTATTCATTTAACATCTTGTTTTCCTCCTACCTCCTTCGGCTGAGAACCTCTATCTTTCATCTAACAATTTTGGGGTATATTTTCTTGAGCATCAGCTAAAGAAAAGAGGAATTAACCCTAATGACAGAGTTCTAAAATATGTTCAATAAGAGAATTAATATGAACTAAAAGCAAAAGAGAAGGCAAACATACAGGTCCACTTTTGCCTCGAGCTTTGTTTACAATCAACTCATAAAAGCTGTGTTGCTGTAACATGGGAAAAAAATTACAAAGTTAGCACATACGCTTTTAACCAGAGAAAAACAAGAAGTAGGATATCCTACACTGCTCAGATAGGAAGGATATCAGGTTGTATGGTTGTACACAGTCAAAAGTACATGTACTTACATGGGGAATGATAAGATCTTCTTTCACATAAAGCAAATTTTCCACTGATGTTGTTCGAATTTCACGGAACTCAGGAGCCAATTGTTGCTGGACAGCTCGAAGAAACTCTCCTATCGTATCACCCTTACGTACCTTGACAAAAAAAATGATTCAGATGCCAACACATTCACAATATATTGGTTGTAAAATTAAATCCTGGAACTATTAGAAAAGAAAAATTGAAGCTGATAGCCTTTGCTTACCTGGATCACACGCCTATGGCCAGCTCCATCCCAGTAGCTATATGTAATTTCAAGAGGTTCATCTGAAACACAATAAAAGAGTTATGCACGATTTATTCTCTAACCTGATTATAATCCATAAGTCAACTTTGTTACACTCCGTTACTTTCAGTTGCTGTAAAATTGAAAAGATATGAACAAGTTGGCAGACTCACTTTGTATCTGCTCCTGCTCAAGAAGCCACTGCTTCTGCAGCCTTTCACGCTCTGCTTGTTCCTCAGCCTCTCGCTCACTGAAACAAAATTATCTATGCCCAGATGTTAGGGCCAGGGCCACGACTATAAAGAAAGAAAAAGGAGAATTTGGGGAAGGTAAAGGAGAAAGAACTAGGCAGAAGGAGAAGAAAGAGAGATGCAGCACCTGTCAGGTAGAAAGCTAGTTTCAACAGTAGGGTCTTTACCAAGTTTACCACGTCTAAGATTATTTGTTTCCAGGGTCTCTGCCAATGCCAAAGAGAAGATTGATGATTTGATGTTATTTTCAGAAAAGGAAAACCACCAAATGGCGACATGGTATCAAATATCTAAATTCCATACATTTAATTTGACTGTTCATTAATATTTTTCTAGTATACTGGTAGAACCTCAGTCTGTTAAACGAAGGCGCAGAGAACTGAAGCAGTAACAATGACAAGAAAAGGGAACTCTATCTGGAAGCAAGGTAAGAATCTCACCAATGCTCACAACTAGCCTAGGAGAATCTCCACAATACTGAAAATCAATATTCATTTACTCATACTTGCTTAAATCTGGTTTGGAATATTTATAGAGGCAATGGGAAATAACTGACCTACATTCTAGCGTACGTGGACTTCGTGGGCTGCTCCACGATCCCACTCCTGTAACTAACAGATTCCATAAACTCCTCAAAGCAAACTAACCCACTACATAATTAACCGTCTCCTTATTCCTAGGATCCTATCATATACCCTATTGTCCCATCTCTAACTTTATAAATAGAGAACTCTTTCTCCTAATATCATTAGTTTTCCAAAACCAAGACGATTAGACAAGAATCTAATTTCTAGGCAACAAAGGAATTCATTTTATAAGTGCTTTTAAGTTATGCAGATTGTGTAAGTTGGTGACTTGAAAGTCTCCACAAGCAAATCTGAGCACATTCAGACCCAATTTATCCCCTTTGGAGATTCTACCAAGTATTTTGGCTATGAGAAATTGTTGAGTGAAAATCTTGCTCTATGTTTTGCTACAAGTGTTACCTTTCCCTTTAATTTCCTATCAGTTCAGAGCACCTACCAATGTCAGTGTCATATAACATCGTAAACGTGCCACTACAATCTGAAAGTTAATAGAGAAGTAAGGTGTTGTGGGAAAAACAACTTACTGTTTTCTGCTTCTTCCTCTTCACTGCCATTCTCAATATCTTCAGCAAAAGATAGCCGAGAATTTCCCTTTATTTTCCTCTTCTTACGTTTTTGTAATTGAAGCTCCTCCTCCCTACATAATGGATAGTAAATCATAAATTGACAGAGATCGCACAATACAATTGGGGAGGCAAAACACAATCCTCAATACGCAAAAAGACAAGTAGTAACGGAAAAGGTCCAACGAAACTAGCCATATAATTTTATTATTTGAACATCAGAGCAAGATAACTAAACTCACTCTTGTTGTAGCTTCTGTAGCTTCTCTTTCTCTTCCTCCTCTATCTTGTTCCGAATATTCACCCTCTAAATTACGAAAAAAAAGTCATTAAATTCATATAACTGAAGCACAAGCATAAGTAACTCTAAAAAGAAAAATCACAAGCTTTCATTACCTTCTCTACATACTGTTCTCTAGTCACTAAACCAACAGTCTCCTTTTTGAAAGCAGTCTCAAGAATCTGGAAAAAAAAAATCCATTAACCCGCCGCCCCGGGAGGAGGGGCATCAGATGTTATTAGAGAAAATCAAAACTACAACAGATAAAACCAAATCCATAAAGAACCAAAGATTTCAACTCGGAAGCCGCAACCAATTTACTAAAAAAAGAAAGCTCGTAAGGCGACAAATTCAAGAATCTAATGGAGGTGAGTCTCGAATTCAAACCTCGGAAGTGCTAGAACCGAATTGGAGAAGACCAGGCTGGCCTTTGGCGGAGGCCGACTTGGTTTTGAGCTCTTGGATTTTACGGCGCTCGGCCTCTCTCTGTTTCTCGAGCCGACGGATCCTAACGGCATCCTGGGCCGTGCCCACGTACCCGTCTCCCATTCCCGACATCCTTCCCTGCTTTCAGTGGTCTCAGCCCCGAGCGCTTCCCTTGAACTTCAGCGACGAGCGCCAAAACAACAGGGGCTTCCTATGGAGCTGCGAAGACGTGAATGCTAATTTATCACAAACACATAACACACACATATTTAATTTAATGGATCAAATTTATTTATTTTTTTTGATACAGATGGATCAAATATAACACACACATGCATGATATATTCTTGATAGAATTGCTTGAAATTTCTTTTATAGATATATTACTTAAGTTTCATGATATATCAATCTTACAATTAATCACAGTTTTTTATATTTATAGCAAGTTTTTCAATCAAGTATCCAATTTTTTTAACAGATTTATTGTTAAATAATAATATTTTATAATTCAGAGTTTTCAAGAGAGCTTAATATAATAAATTTAATTTAAATATTTTTGATATAAATAATTAAAAATAAGTTCTACTGATTTTCACATTAATTTATTAATCTATGTTAATTAATTTATTTATTTTAAAACTCTAATTTTTAATTTCCTTAGTACTGTTAATTTTAGGGAAAATTGCTGGTTTTTTTTTAATTATACATGGTTACTAGGTTCGCGGTTTGGCGGGGCCGGCACGGACGGCGTTGAAGTGAGATCCCTTGCAAGCTTGACGAAGTAGCTGCAAGCCTGCAAGTGTAGCGGCTTTTTGAAGATTGGAGTACCTGCTCTCTTACCATTCTGGGATTCATCTTGAACTAACATTTCGTTTCATCATCATCATCATCTTCTTCTGGGTTTGCTCGTAAATTTAGCTGCTCCCTTTGCCCGCTCTCTTTCACATTCATTTTTAGTTCTTCCTCTATCTTGGTTCTGTTTACTCTCTGGAAACTGAAGTTTCCATTTATTTTTCTAGATGCACGCAGGTACGATACCTCAGACTCTTTTAGTTTGGTCAACTATGGAAAGACCTTCACAGCGAAGCTAATTCTGATAAACGCACGGAAAACTTTGCTTTCTGACCTGAATGGTTTATAGCGAAGTTAGTTCTGATAAAAAAATAATAAATTTTTCCGGTATTTTTATTGAAGCCCAATTCTTATGTTGCAGATGGATTTTGTTCGGGGTTGCAGGCCGGACGATTTTGATAATTATAGTGCTAACTTCTTCCTGTAACTGAATCCCCTGTAAATTATATTTCTTGTTTGGAGTCTCTTTCTTTCCAGAATGGCAAATAACATATCAACATTGACGGCTCATAAAACCTTAGTATTAAAATCTGCAATACTGTCTAGGCTCCTTGTCTTCTTACTAATCATCATCTTCCGGCTGCTTGTTTCGCCCTACGATACCTCTGCACCATTAAACCCTGACTGCCTCACCGAATCCAACACTAAGCCTGGCCATGAGCCTTCCCGCCCAAATCTGCTTTGGCCAAGCCTGGGTTCTGCTATTGAAAATGGAATAGTTTGGGATTCTGTCTACTTTGTCCGTATTGCTGAGTGTGGCTATGAGTATGAGCATTCTTATGCCTTCTTACCCCTCCTTCCCATTTGCATTTCCTTCTTGTCGCACACAGGTTTGAGAACATTCCTTTCTTGTTTACTAATTTGGTTTTAGTTAGACATGTTTTCATTTGGATTCTGTATGGCCTGAACCATTCTCTAATTTGCTGCAGTTTTTTACCCCTTGATACCGTTAATTGGTAAAAGAGCTGTGCTGGCAGTGTGTGGCTATCTAATTAATAATGTCGCATTTGTATTTGCAGCTCTTTACTTTTACAAGTAAGTTGGTCGAGTCTCAATCAATTCCTTCTTTTATTTATGCATTATACATGATTTGACTTTGGATTGAAAACCCATAATTCTATCATTATTGTTTGACCATGCTCAAGGCTCAGTAAATAGAAAGAAAATCTAATCTTCAAATCAAAGTGAAAGGGGAAAATTGAATCAAGGGAGTTTTGCTCCACGAGATGTAGAAAAATGAAACGGCAATGACTCTACTTCTATTGATTTGGTTGTGGGTAAATAAAATGTTCATTAACATTCCAATATTATTTAACTGAAATCTTGCATTGTCCTTGGCAATCGTTTGACGTGCCCTGTCTTCCTCTCTTTGTATGTGACTTTTTCGTTTTATCAATTGTAAGTGGACTATTTTGCAAGGCTTGCATTTGTTTGAGGACAGTTTAACCTGAATGGTTCTGCCTAAGCCCTTGCTATAATACTGGAACTAATGACCTCTTGACTGTCATATTGCATGAGATCGAGGTGATAATGGTATACTGATTTCATTCATGATTTACTTTTTATGGCAGTGGCGGGAATGCATTTACCTTCTACTTTGTTTTCCCCCTTGAACAACTTCCGTGAAGTTTCATCAAATTTTATTGTTTCCATACTAGAAACGCTAGAAAATTCAAAAGTTTTTTCTGAGATACAGACAAATTCTGCCTGCTGAACAAAATTTCAATCTAAAAATGCTAAGCCCTAAGTACCAGATGCCTGGTTGAAGTATGTGTATTTACACTGAAATCTGATGCTGGGTGTGCTATATAGTAGGTCTAGAAAAGAAAAGAAGGATCACAAGACGCCTTTGTGGTTTTAAAATGGCCTCTTCTTTTTAATATAAATGCCAAAACTTTCTGTATAGCCTAGGAAAAAGTGTTAATGGAGTCTTGCAAAATTTATCATTGAAAATCCCTTGGCTGAAATTACTTCCCGACCTGACCTTGTATTGATTAAAATAATGCCATTTGTCTGCTATGAAATTTTGGGGTACCCAAGCCATTAAATACCAATTATCTGCAGGAGATTTACCATCCGAACACAAAACTAATAATCAGACCACCTTGAACGTTGAACAATCTGTTGAGTATTGACATTGCAATGTTGATGTAGAAACCCATTGATTAATCGTAAAGCTATTTCTTGTCTTAGCTGTTCATTATTAAAAAATTTCTTATTTTGGCGTAGCCAAATTCCATAGAGTATAAAGCTCACTCTTCTCTGAAATCCATCAAGATGCTGTTAGAAGTGAGCCATTGCTGCAAAGATACTATTGAATCTAGCAGACACAACACAATTGATTGTAATGAATATTTGATCCAAATCTGATTGCTTGAGCAAAAGGCCACAAAAGAAATACATCATTTGATTCATCTTCAATAGACCAAGATAAACACACTTCTTGAATATATAGATGATGCCTGTGTGATGTTCGTCAACTCATTTTTCTATATTTCAAATTTATATATAACTGAAGTCAACTGGAAAGTGTTACATTGGAAAAAAAATTTATGATTATTCATTTTGGTGGTTATAACTCCTGCAGGCTATCAGCTAAAATATTGAAGGACCCTGAAGTATCATTATTGGCTTCAATTTTATTCTGCTTCAATCCAGCATCCATATTTTATTCATCAATGTAATCTCTTCATTCTTATATTTTATAATTTAGCCCCGCATGACCTTTTTATTGGTTAAAGTGATTATGTGCTTGCAATTGCAGATACACAGAAAGTTTGTATGCTTTTCTTTCCTTTGGAGGATTGTACCACTTGATCTCTGGTGGAAATAATTTAGCCATTATTTTTCTAGCTCTCTCTGGTTTTGCAAGGTCAAATGGGGTTCTGAATGCTGGCTATTTCTGTTATCAGACTATGCATCGGGCTTATGATGCTGTGTTTCAGAAAAGACAAGCTTGTGTGGGTTCTCTCATCCTCCTTCCCTCTCCTGTTGCCTTTGCCTTTTATCCCTTTTATGATAAGAGTAGCCCTATAGCTTATCTGCATGAAAACTTTATGGAAGTATGGTTAAATATGGTCATTACGCCACTTGCTGTGTGTCTAAATTTGAGTAACTGTACTTCTTCTGTTTTAACTTTGTTGATTTACTTCACTTGAATTTAAGAAATGAGAAAAATAGGTGACTTCTTTCTCTGGGAAATGTAGTAGATGAATTCTGGTCTTCTTTCTACTGTTGATGCATGCAACAGAGCAACTGCAACTGTTTTGGATCAATAGAGTCATATTATACTGGTATTTAACATGAAATGTCTATGTTTAATTTTTCTTTCTTTCTTCCTCTTCCTCCTTCTTTTATGTGCGAACTGTGGCAATTGATTTCATCTCCACTTATATCTCTAAGCCCCCGGACTCTTGGGTTTTCATGCAAGTTTCCTTGCCTAACGTTCTCTAAAAAAATCGGTCATGTCAAATGGTATGATATATCTGCCCAATGTTATATATATTTTTTCTTTCATAAACCTGTAATCCTGCAAGATTAGATTTGCATCTTTAATGCATCATGAAATCTGAGAATCATGATTGTTGTTAACACGTGCTTGTTTTTTTCCTCCAGCTGGCATTACTTGTTGTTATTTCTGGAGCTTTACGGAGTGCATGTATTTTTGCTCCTTTCATAGCTTTCCAAGCTTATGGATATCGCAACATGTGTGTTGGACATTCTCATGATGAAATAAGGCTTTGGTGCAAGGCAAGGGTTCCATTGCTTTACAATCACATCCAGAGTCATTATTGGTATGTTGGTGTTCAATTTGCGCAGCTATTGTTAATCAAGTTGATTAATTAATCTGTTATTAGTTATACTCTAGTTTCCCTTTCCTGTTATATTAGAATGCATGTAAATCTGTCCTGTCTAAGCAATTGACGAGGCTTCACATGCAGAGTGTAGGAAAATGTCTGAGGTTTAAATAATCAAGTATTCAAGTGTAATTGTTTAAGTTTGTCCAGGGGTGTAGGTTTCTTGAGATACTTTCGGTTGAAACAATTGCCAAACTTTCTGCTTGCATCCCCTATACTATCTCTGGCATTTTGCTCAATTTACTATTATGCTAAGTCAAGGCCTCAGCACTTCTTTTCACTTGGGTTTCAAATTTCTACGGAGCAAAAGAATTTTGGAGCTGAGTTTCTTTCAGATGGCATTTCAAGGTCAAATGTATCCTCCACTCTGGAGACATCCTCTGTCAACGTAGAAGGTATAACTCATTAATACCCAACTATATGATTGTGTTCAACAATTTGATATATTTGGTATGTTTGGAAGTAACTATGATCCAAGGGATAGTTCTGAGGGATCCATTTACTTGGGCTTTACTATTGAATTTGCTTTGGCAGTTTCTTATACAGGGGCAAATTTATTAATTAGCAAAAATGGTTCAACCATTTTTTTTAACTCACTTCATCCTTATTTGATGATGTGCACAATTGGAATTTCTTGTTAATCTTTTTTTTTTTTTGGAGGCATAAGCATGCGCAATCTCACACAAAGAGATTATTTATTTGTTAGTCGTTATCCTTTACTACCTTTATAATTATCACATGATTTCAACCTTCTATTTTGTAACAGAAAGTTTGAATCTTAGGAGGAGAAGGAAGGCGGGCCAACAAGATGATATCGATGTTAACACAGAATCAGAACCAGCAGCTCTGCCAGGATACTTGTCTGCCTCTGTTCTGCCATTTATATTACACTTGGTATTTATGGCAGGCACCGCTTTTCTTGTCATGCATGTACAGGTTAGTGTTGATGTTATTATCAGCTTCTGCTTTATGTCATAAGAACTGAACATGGGAATTACCCAAAATTGTTGACTCGTTCAACTTTCACTATTTATTTTTCCCCGGAAATCTAGTTCTGAAATTATTTTCTTATTTGAATGTGGAATTCACGTCAAACAGGTTGCCACCCGTTTCTTGTCTGCCAGCCCTCCTGTTTATTGGTGTGCTTCATATATGATGACATCACATCCAAAAGGTCGTATATGGGGACGTATAATTTGGGCATACTCCGCAGCATATATTTTTCTCGGCAGTTTGCTATTCTCGAACTTCTATCCTTTCACTTGACGAGATATGCTCTTGGTTATACCTAATATGCGGAACTTTTTGCTTAAAGGACTGCATAGAGTTGCTCAAAAGTATTGTTCCCAGTTTTATATACGGGACACTGCTAAATCTGTTGGGTTTTTGGCCATGTGGTGGTGGCTGTTTGAGTGATTTAAGAGCGATAGCACCTATACACTTTCTATTACTTTCCGGGAAGGCTACACTTGATCCTCCTTTTAGATTCGCTGCCGACTTGTACACACGACACTGGATCTAATTAATGCTCCTGGTTTGTGGCTTTTTATGTAGTTTTTGGGAATTTATCTCTTAGTATGATTCGAGCTTGGGTGCTTCAGTTATGAGGATATGTTTTAGTGAAGCTTATCAGTAATATGGTTGCATGTGGCTTAGCATGTGGACTTCTAAGAGATTGCCAAATTATCTTGCGTAACAGGGGTACCAAGTCATGGAACTGTCGCTTGGCATGCCATTTTGTTCTAAGCCAACTAAATGGCGAGTAGATTTTCATTTTTTTTTAATAACTCAGCTATTATACTCTTTATAGATGGTTCGAATTCACAATCTCACATTTAAGAAAGGACTAGAGGTGCTTTGTGTATTTGTTTTGTTAGATGTAAGTTAAGTTTTGGTGAACCAGCATTTGGTTATATCAGGTGGTGGTGAGCTTGTTAACTTATCCCTGAACACAAGAAAATATGCTTTCGTCTCCCATTCTGGTTCCTTGCGTCTCTTTCTCTTTGTGAAGAAAACAAACAAATAAGACGTGTGTAAAGCTTAATTTGAGAAGAAATTATGTTCACGTAATTGCAGTCTCCTAAAGAATCAAAGTCCCAAGAAAATAAGGACAAGTTCATCAATGTCTGGAGCGAACATTGCCCGCTAAAATGGATGATGGTGATATCTGCTCAATAGAGAAGGACTTGTCCAAATCTGTACCACTCAAACTACCATTTATGAACGCGAAACTCCAGCCAACTATACCCCTTGGCAAGTAAACGTGTTTAATTTGCATTTTTCATTTTTCTCAAATTTTAATCTATTATAATGTGACATTTGTCACTCTGATGCTTTAGCCTGCCTTCTAGGTTTCATCTTTTTTTTTGTTGGTTTGGAAAGTAATACTTCAGAAACAAACAAAAGGGAAATTTTTTTTTTGTCCAAAGAGGGAAAATGACGCTTTACAAAATTAAAATTTTGAAATATCAGTAAACATAGTTTTTTCAACTTAACTCTCAAAGTTTCTAAAGTAAAGAATGAATAAAAAAGAAAAGTTGAAATGACAATGATTTTTTTAATAACCAACAGTCCTAATAAAAGTAAATGGTATTTTGTCTGAAGCATGAAGTCTGCCTCTTGTATGAGTTCATGAATGGAAAAAAAAAAAGCCCTTCGAGAGAGCTATTTTCAATTGACTCAATAATGTTTAAATATAATCTAGTTAGATAATCATATGAAAAATAATACTTTTAATAATCTTTTACTTAGCTTATCAAATTTTTGAAGTGTCCCAAGATTTTCAACTAAGGTTTACAGATTTCTTGTCTTTTTGGCCAAAAAAGTTAACAGATTTCATGTCTTTAATTGACATATGATTATTTTAAAAGTATCATCATTATTCTAGTTTAATTACAAAGTGTATGTACCGGCCAAAAAAAACTTACTAGTGTGTATTTTAGGGATCCTTTGGTTCGCTGAGTCTCGTGGAATCTTATGGAATGGAAGAGAATAAAATGGAATGGAACGGAAAATTTTTTAGAGTGTGCTGTTTGATTGGCATTGGAATGGAAAATAGGCTGATGGGAAAATTTTTATTTAGTTGGATTAAAATTGTAGGAAAGAGAGTAGGAAAATTGTATCAAATGACTATACTGCCATTAATGACAAATGTAAAATATTTTTTATAATATAAGTATTTATTAATAAAAATTCAAAGTATTTATATTTAATATTTAATTATATAATATTTATTAATCATATCTATTTATTATTAATTATATATTTATATATATTTATTGTTAATTATATATATATATTTACAAGATGTGGTGATATATCACCACATCTTCCGTCGTCTTGCTTTGTCATTTGCGTCTTCCTCCGTCATCTGCATCTTCTCCCGTCGTCTTCTGTCGTCTTCATTGTCTTCTCCATTGTCTTCTACGGTGACGTCTACTTCTTCGCCGATGATATGCATGCAACGTCAAGCAACACAGTAAGCGTGCGCAGGAGGACACCGACGAAGGAGAAGACGGTCTGGAGAGTGAGAGTGAGAGCGCGCAGGGGGCAACTCTGTCTTTGGCTCTTCCATCGACAGACTGAATTTGGCTTTCCACCGTTTTTTGTGGAAAGAGATTTTCACACGTATGCTGGAAAATGGCTTCCCGTTTTCTGTCGCCTTCGTTGAACCAAACTGGCGTTGCCGATGGAAAATGATCCCTCTTTATGGAAAGATAGGTCTGCAGAATTGTTGGCTAATCTTAGGTGCAGAACACTATCTGATTTCAGATGGTATAGAGATACGTTCTTAACTCGAGTTTTCACTAGGGATGATGCTCATCAGCCATTTTGGAAAGAAAAATTCTTAGCCGGCTTACCAACTGCGTTTGGTGAGAAGGTCAAAGAAAAATTAAGAAGTCTTAATGATGGCAATATTCCTTATGATCACTTGACTTATGGGCAGCTGATCTCTTACGTCCAGAAAACTGCACTTAAAATTTGTCAGGATG